>ML795458.1:393749-418083 GCA_009831015.1 Picea engelmannii
CTTTAGTTAATGTGGCATCCAATCAACTATCTTGACATGCATTTGTCGTAAAACTTGAAACTAACATTAGCATTTCTTTTTGTGTTGTTTATATGATGTATGAGAATATAAATATTTGAAAAAACTTATTTCTCTCTAGATATTGATTGAATGCGAAAATTTACATGGTTGTCAAATATGCATTCTCTTATTCCCTTCATGAAATTTGAGGGCTTTCATTTCTATTCGTAACCATTTATTGATGACACGTGTCTATCATTCCGAATCACGAACCCTACCGAATAAGTTGCACTTTTGAAAATGATTAGTCGAGGCTATGTTATGTACATTCCAAGGGGTATTACTTTTGGAATATTCTTCTTTTTATGTCGGGATCTAAGGTATTATTTCCTGATATTTTGAGTATAGGAAATCAAATTGGTGGTATCTAAAAGAGAGGATACATGTATGTCTTACAAACTAGCACAACCGCTAAGTCGTGGTTGGTGAATGTTGAAAGGTGGTTTACGTCTGTTAAACTTCCGATTGCTGGTGATTCCAGCACAGAAACTTGGCCATTTTAATATTTTTTAACTAGGTAGATGTGGCAATAAGTTAGTGAACACAGTAATTTTTAAACATGATTAGGTAAATGTAAAAAAGTAAACATATAAACGGATGTCTTTATAACAGCTCGGAAGTTAATGGATGAAATCAGAGCCATTCATTTATTGTGACGACTAAGAATATTCTAGGCATATTTAATTTCGTCCATAAAAAAACGTATTAAAAACTAAAAACCTATTAAATGTGCCCATTGTCAATAGATGTACGCCTTTCGATGTAAATATGTAGGTAACTCTTTAGTGTGCAAAAAGAAAACTCTTTAGTCGTCATTGCTAAAACAATTTCAATAACCTTATTTAGTGATTTAACACATCTACGAATTGCTCGATTCTAATTTCTATACTTGTACATGTTTTTTTCAATTTACATGTTTTCTTTAATTTATATGTTTTTAAAGCAATATACTTGAAGTTAAAAGACATAAGACATATCCAGTTTCATATTGGAAAAATACACATATATATATAAAGAGATAGTGAGTGTACTAAGTGGGTTAGTTTGATTAGTTAAGTACATTGAACTTCATACAAGAAAATTCCTTTTATTTAATGTCCCTTTTGAAAACACAAACATTTTATTATATTCATTTTAGAAAAATAATTTATGATAATAAACCAACATAAATCTAGAATTTATGATAATAAACCAACATAAATCTAGAATTTAGTTGGAGATGCTTGTTCAGTCTAAGGATAAAAGAGTTGAATTACTTTACATGGAGCTTTCAAACCTGCTAATGGAATTGAATTCTACTAAGTTGGTGCTTTTGATGAGTGCACTGGACTTTCCTGAGAAGTGAGCGAAGTTGGTCTAAGTGTTTGTTGACTGTGTGAAGAACTATAGCCATTTCTTTATCCCGCCTTTTCTCTCGCTCTTGAAATTATTGTTTCATATGGGCATTGGAAGCTCTGAGGGTTATCATTTCTTGTTGGTGTAGCTTTATATTGTTCTTCATTTCTTCCATTATGCATTTCGTACAGTCATAGGGGGCTTGACTTCCACGCCACGTGACTGGAGGCTGGCGGAGATGAACAATTTTAAGTTGAAAGGAAGAATGATAGTTGAATGCTCCGATATAAAGGTAAGAGCCAAATAAATCCCCAAGACAACTTAATTCTTCGTCGCTAACATGACTATATACTAGGCCCTTATTTACCACGCGCGTATGTTAAATTTACTCTAAATAAGCTAACTAAGTAAATAGATTAGATCTAAATACTTTGTTGATCTAATTTACTCTTGCATGCAGTGGAAAAAATGAAAAAAGCAATCACACACAATACACCATAATTTTTTTTCTCTTCCAAATCGGTTCTTCATCAAATAACATTAGAACTTAACAGAGCTCCCTTCACATGGAAAATGGCTCTGAGAAATTAAAACCACAAACCAAATATGCAACATCAAACCACAACATTTCCTTGATTTGTGTGCTTTCAATCACTGAGACTGCTCGTACATTTTTTATGGATATGTACATGCTGCAATAAATGCAGTTGCCTCGAAAGATGTGTCGCCTCGAAATCTGTGCAACTTCGAAAGACGTGCTACCTCAAAATCTATGTGGTCTCAAAAGATGTGTGGCCTCAAAAGAGGTACTACCTCGAAATCTGTGCAACCTCAAAAGACGTGTTGCTTCGATTTCTATGTTGCCTCAAAAGATGTGCAACCTACCTTGGGAAGCATGTTGTTGTTTTTCTTTTATCACCGAGATGAAAAATCAAATCTGATTTTTCTCTTCACCTCACATGACTTGTGAAATGAATTCTCATTGTGTCTTTTCCTTTACCCTCTCTATCTTTTGTCTTGAGCGATTTACCTAGTCTCAATGGTCAAGATTAGATCATGAGATCAATGGTTCTCTTTTAATTAAATCATTAAGTGACTTTAACTTAGTCAGTTTATTAATTGAAAGTCACTTTATAAAAAGACATCCACTTTATTAATAAATTAATAAAGTGAATTCTAGGAAAGGTATATGATACATTTAACGATGATTTTCGCAAGTACAGACCCTTACAAAAATATATGTATGAGCTACAAACACTAACACACCCTCTTAGCAAGCAAGGTATTCTCCACCACTCCAAGCTTGTCTCTGAAGAAGACAAACTTTCCCTTGACGAAGGACTTGGCTCCTCTGTAGGAATACATTGGAGTTGAACTGCTCCCTTCTGCACTATGTCTCTGATGAAGTGGTATTTGATCTCAATGTGCTTTGACCTATCGTGAAACACTGGATTCTCCAAGAGTTTGATGCAACTCTGGTTATCACTGTGGATCACAGTCGGCTCAATATCCTAACCAAACAATCTTGTGAGTATATTGTGAAGCTGGATGGCCTCACAACTAGATAAATCGGTCGCCATGTACTCTGCCTCTGCTGAACTCAGTGCTACTGAAGTCTACTTCCTACTAAACTAGGAAATGACTATTGACCCCAAACTGAAGCAACACCCAAAAGTGCTCTTCCAATCTGTATCATTGCCTTCCCAATCTGAATCAAAGAACCCCTGCAACCTCACACCATCTCCACCAAGGTACTACAATCCACATCCTACTATGCCTTGCAAATATCTGAGCACGTGCTTTGTTGCCACCTAGTGAACCTCCCTCGGCTCCACCATGAACTGGATCAAGGTGTTAACAACAAAATAGATGTATGGTAGAGTGTTGACCAGATACGTTAATGAGCCAATCAGCTACCTGTGTTTTTTGGAGTCTGCCAACTCTGAAACTGAAGAATCAATCTTCTTCAGGTTGGTCACCATCAGTGTGGCCATCGATCTACTATCCTACATCCTAAATCTCTCCAGGATCTCCAAAGTATACTTCCCCTGTGCAAGGAAGATCTCACCCAAGTGCTACCAAACCTCAAGTCCCAGAAAATAATGCATTGACCTAATGTCCTTCATCTCAAATTCTGATGCTAGATCTGACTTGCAACCTGTAATTAGAGTCTCTGCACCTGTTAGGATGAGATCATCCACATACAACACCAAGATGAGGATGAAAAATCTGTTAGAAAAACAGGACCGTGGAGCAATAAAATAAAACAAATGCGGAAATAAAACACAGAAGATACACAATACAAGAGAGACACAAATTTACGTGGTTCACCCAGTGTGGGCTATGTCCACCAGAGAAATTGCCAGGTCCTTTGTTTATTATTATCCAGCAAAATGAAGGGATACAACCTACAGCAAAACCCGTTGTAACTTCCTCTTCTTTCTCTCACAGTCTCCTCTCTCATAATACAATACTTTCCAACCTACATAGCCGCAATACATTTCCCTCATAAAAGAGGGTTGCCTTCTAGGGCAAAAAACCCTAACATAATCTCTATCGTTAGATCTGTGACCTTATAATGAACGGTCTAGATTTACAATGAAATTACAATATACTTTTACAAGACAATTTTTGCTCTGGGGGCCCGCTTTCCCCCAGACCCCGCAGAGGGGGTACCCCCCCCTCTACACTCCCCCGCGTGGAAGAGTGTACATACTTCTAGGGTGTAAATACTTCATGGGGTATAAACACGGCTGAAAGTAAAAGACCTCTAAATCAGGAAGATAATCAGGCTCCACAACCAACAAAATCCAACCAAAAAGAAGTATAGGTTGGGATCTACTTCACTCTTGGTGAATCCCATGTCCTGCAGATAACTGTTGATCTTGGAGTACTAGGCCCCGGGTGTCTGTTTGAGTCCATACAAGGATTTCTTAAGCCTGCATACATATGTCTCCTTGTCATGGACCTCAACCGATATGGCTACTCAATGTAGACCTCTTCCTCAATAATTTCGTTGAGGAAGGTGATCTTCACATCCATTTGATTGATGCTCCATCTCATCTTAGAAGCTATAGAGATAAATGCTCGAATGGAGGAGTATCTAGATATAGGAGAAAAAGTCTCGTCGTAGTCTACTCCCTCTCTCTAAGAAAATACATGAGCCACAAATATGGCCTTGTACTTCTCCACACTACCATCTATTGTGTGCCTTACCTTGTAAAGCCACTTGGAAGTCACAACTGACTTCCCCTCTAGTCTCGGCATAATCTCCAAGACATCATTCCTCATGATGGAGTTGTGCTCCTCCACCATGGCATCTCTCCATACTTATTGTTTGGTTGCTTCCTCATAGCTAAAGGGATCTAAGTCTATGATGTTGGTCATCAAGGCCATATACTGCGTAAATTTTTGTGGAGGTATGCTCTCCCTAAATGTGGACCTAGGAGGCTCAACATGCTCCTGATCATCTCACAAGTTCTGCTCAAACCACCTGGGCCTCCTGATTGAATTCAAAGGGGTTGACTGCTCCTCCACCTCCACCGGAGTCTGGCTCCCTACACAAGAAGTCTCTGCTCTCGACTCATCCTTTGGGCCCACTTCCTGTGGCCCCTCTACCACTGTTGGTAGATCCTGAGATTTTCTAGATGACAAGTTCTCCTCAAACTTGACATCTTGTCTCACCATTGTCTTGTTCTGGTTTGGAAAGAACACTTTGAAGGCCTTCGAATCCTCATTGCACCCCACCAAAATACCCCTCTCCCATGAGGGCTACAACTTTTTCCTCTTCTCCAAAATAATGTGGATGTAGACTGGACAACCAAAAATCCTGAGATGTCATATCTTAGGTATGTTGCCTATGAATGCCTCCTCCGGTGTTTTACCCTCCAAAATTCGGTGTGGGATTCTGTTCTACAAACACACAGTTGTGTTCTAGGCCTCTTCCCACATAAACATAGGAAAACTTTGGTATGCATGCATCAAGGCCTTCACCACATTGATGATAGACTTGTTCTTCCTCTCTACAACCCCATTTCATTGTGGGTTGTAGGCCACTCTCTTCTCCCTCTTAATACCTGCCTCCTTGCAGAAATCAGTGAACTATGTAGAGGTGAAATCACCCTCGTTATCTTTCCTTGACACCTTGATATTCCTTCATGTCATGTTCTCCACCTGAGCTTTGAAAGCTTGGAAGTGACTAAAAACCTCATCCTTCTTTTTCATGAAATAGATCCAGGTCTTCCTAGAGAAGTCATCACTGAAGTTCACATAGTAGGATTCACCCTTCACTGAAGTTATTGACATAGGCCCTCCAAAGTCTGAATGGATCAAATCCAAGATGCCTTTGGATCGATTCTCACCACTAGGAAAGGTTTCCTTGACATTCTTTCCAAGTGTCCAGCCTTTGCACACCCCCTGTTGGTCTGGACTAAATTATGGAAGTCCTGTGACTATCTGCCTCGGCAACGGTAAAGCTCTGTGATGGAGATGACCCATCCTCGTGTGCCACAGATCGCACAAGCTCTCACTATTGTGCAACAATGTTCATGCAAGTTGGCTCTGAATTCTGTAAAGGTTCCCATCCTTGACTCCAATCCTCACAACAGTATCTAGATTGGCTCCCTTTGGGCGAATGAACACCTTCCCTCTCCAGAAGTTAACATCATAACCTTTGTCCTCCATGATTGATATGGACAACAAGTTCTTCTTCAGGCCAGGTATGTACAATACCTCCTATGTATCAAAGGATCCTCTCGACTCAAGTTGGAACTACACTTTCCCTTGACCCTGCACTATATACTTAGCATTATCGCCAAGTTGCATGTGTAGATATGAGTCCTCCTCTTATAAGATTTTGAATAGCTCTCTAGCATGTGTCATGTGGAGGGATACGCCTCTATCCAAGTACCATGCATTGTTGGGAGTAGAGCTGGTAGAAAGACAAGACATGAATGCACAGTCATTCTCGAACTTAGATGTAAGTTCGCTTAACTGTGTCTCTATTGTCGTTGCAACTATCTGTGACTTCCCTTTGACTTTCTTCCTTTGTGAACACTGAGAAGAAAAATGGCCATTCTTATGATAGATATAGCATTTGATCTTGCTCATATCTCTCTTTTGCCCAAATTTGTTTTAAGGATAATCCTTTGACTCATATTGTCACTTTGAAAGAGTGACACAAGGGCATCAAGCATCTCCTTAGATCTAGTCTTTTATGAAACATGCAGGATTAGATGATCCTTGATAGCTTCAAGGATCACCCTCTGTGCCTTTATATCTTTCTTATCCCACGTTTCCTACACCATTGGATCTACCACTGCTAGCATACACCCCGAGGTATACGTTGGATTTGGAGGAGCGTTGGTCACGACTTCCCACAAGTCCTATTCCTTCAACATCATTGAGATTCTTGCTTTCCAAGGCAAGAAGTTGGAAACCCCATCTAGTCGATCTTCAACCTTCACACTGTTGAAATTTTGTTCAATACTGAGAGGGGGGGGTGAATCACTATTGCTTCTTTTTCTCAATTTTAATTAATTCTTTAATTATTAAAATTATTCACCATAACAATTTATCAACAAGAATGTACAATATACAGAATTAAATGTATCAATCATAAAAAAAAAAAAAAAAATCTTTTACAAGCTACAACTTTTAGGAAACATCAATATCCCTTCTTTTGAGCACCAACTCAAGAAGACATTGATCCCCTGTTTTCAAGCAACAACTTGAGGAAGTTGCAACTCTTTGTATATCAGGCTCCAACCTGTAGAGGACTCCAATCCTTTGTTTTCAAGCTGCAAATTCTTGTTGTTTTTGCTCCAATCTGTAGAGGAATCCAATCCTCCCTTGCTCCTCCCTTCAACCCTCACTTCATGTGCATGTTTCAAAGTTCTTCCTTGGACTCTGCCTCTGTTTAGATCTTCTGAATTATCTCTCAAAGACACCCTTTCCTTTCACCATGTTTTTATGTTTATATAGTCTTCCAAAATTTGTATAATATTGAACCATTGTGTCTCTTTGTAAAAGAGGAAATGAACCAATGTGCCTTTTCATTTTATTAATAAAATAACAGTAATGTTGTCATTTTCATTAAGAAAAAATGGCATATGTTTATTATTCTATGTAACAAGCTCTTCAATTTCAGTTTGTAAGTCCATTTGCATATGTATAATTTGCATACCTTATGAGTCAATGACAGGTATGGATTGACTCTTCTATTTCGATCCTATGCTACCACTGCATCCTAGATTCTTCATTAGATTGGATTTGAGCTTTAATTTTCTATTTGGTCCATTTCATGTGTTGGTTTTGTGTCTCCTTTTCCCATAGGACTGAGCATTGTGAGCAATAGCTAAACAAACAAGGTGCAAAGCTTATTCTTATACTTTAGCTCGAATGCACTTCTCTTTTCACCATGTGACCATAAACTATATCCAGGTGTTTATCCCGATATTTTAATGGCTTCAAAACTCCATATGACTTTGACTTGTGACCGAGAGCGGGCGCGAACAATGCTTACCTAGGCACCAATTAAATCGACGGTTCAGACTTGATCAAGTGTTGAGTGGATGGTCCAAGATTATCTAGGCACTTAATTAAATCGACGGTTGGGTTTTAATCAATAATTGAGTGGAGGGTCCTAATTAATTTTTCATTTGAAACATGGACTCGAGTTATCCCCAAGCCAAAACGTGATAAACCTTAACGCTGACATGTGGAAAGTTAAATTTTGCATAATATTACTTTCACGTCCACCCCTTGGTAATTAATGTTCATGCTATTTCAAATGCAAAATCATTTCAGGTCATTTGATCATGCTTCCATTATGATCCAATGACCAATGATCAATCATCATTTTCCACTGTCGATCCATAGATTTTACAATTCATGTGGTTTAGTCCAAAGATGTAACAATACTTTCTAATTTTTTCATACCTATAATAACGATCAGAGCATCGATCCTTTACAGTAAAAAGAGGAAAGATCATTTCAAGTAGGTTAGGATCATGTCTCTTTTGATCCTTGTATTCATTTAAATTGACTAGGTGGTCAACACCCATGGGAATCTTCATAATCATGCTCGTGTTCCCTCTCTGTGCTTTTTCTAACTCTGTTAGTGATCCATGGTTTTGTTGTTGTCCTTCTTCGTTCACAGTGCTTTTCCTTGAACCTTTGTTGATAGTTTGGTCTCCAAGTTCACGAATGATCCAGAGTAAAGTATATCCCTCTGAAGCCCATAAAGTGGTCTATTTGGTCATTTTATCCATTGATGATTATAACCATATTGACCTCTTTTGACGTCAAAGACACCATCATAACACCATGTCCAACATTGTGACCCCCTTTTTGCATCAATGACAACATCATAAAACCATGTCCAACATTGATCATATTGACCCTCTTCGACATCAATGCCAACACCATAACACAGTGTCCAACATTCTCCCCCTTTGACATTGATGACAACAAAGTAAAAACCCATTTTTAATCCTAGCTGGGTTTTACTATTTATTCTCCCCCTTTGAAAACAATGGTTGAAGGGATATTTCTTTGCTCCCCCTAAGGTTATACTCCCCCTTATTGAACCCCTTTTGTGCTTCCTCCCCCCTATTCTATTTTTCCTGCTTCTTTTCCCTCTTCTATACTTTCCTTTTCCCCTTCTTTTTCCCTTTCTTGGTTTTGATAAGACTACTAGTCATTTTTTATGTTCGTGGACTTTCAGACTCTCGCACTTGTATTATCTTCCATTCACCCATGTATAAGTCCATCCAACACTTAGATTATTTTTACACCATGAACTTTCATACTTTTGGACTTGCGGACCTATATGATGCACCTCCACTCTCTCCACTATCCACCTGACACTTTCCAACACTTAGTCATTTCATACATTCAGACTTTCAGACTTGCAGACCTTCAGACTTGTGGATCTGCCTTTTCATACTCGTCACCCACCCCTATTCTCCGCGATTACTTGTCCCTTCGCATTTTTCGATGCCACATTTATTGTGAAGAAAGACAAATACTAAAAAATGGGAATATTCAGAAATTTGAGAAGAATAATATGCTCTCTGCTCGATCTGCGAGGTGAACAACATCAGTTATCTCTTCTTCCTAAAGGTACTCTGAAGAAATTTTCTGGAGATGGAACTATTGATGCTAACAGACATATTGATTTGTTTTTGGATGTTTGTGATTTCCATCTTGTTGAACATGATGACGTAATGGTAAGGTTGTTTCTCTAAACTTTATCGGGCCAAGATTATGAATGGTACACCACATTGTCCGAAAGGTCAATCATCTCTTTTGATGACCTTGAAGCTATGTTCCTAAATATGTTCGCTCCCCCAGTCGCATATCATACCCTTCTCACTAATTTCACCCAAATTTATCTAAAGAAAAATGAGAGAATAAGAGATTTAAATCTCATATTCAATAAAATATTGAACAAGATCCCTAAAGATAAAAGGCCAAATGATCTAGTAATACTCAGTTGCTATAAAAATTCCATGCCACCCAATGTGAAGTTCGCCATTAGAACTTCCCAAATTGATACTCTACATGAAGCAATGACCAAAGCTACAAAGATGGAGGAAATCATGATTGAAATGGGTGCTAACCTTGACATTATTCTCGGAAAAGTACAAAGGTGGATGGGTAATATAAATATTGATGATCAAGAAGCATCTAGTTCGAAAAAGAATGAAGAGAAAAGGTCGCGACCAAATCAAAATCAGACCATTGGTGGGGGATTTTTGAAAGGAACTATACTAGATGTGAAAACAGACCATGTTGCAGCCCAGGAGACGAAGCAAAGGATCGATATTGCACAAATGAATAGAACTATCAGACAAATGAAAAATGAAATAACGAGATTGAGAAGGAATGATAATTATATAACCAATCCAAGGATGTTGGTCCAATAATAAAGAAGGAACCCTCCTTAAGAGTAGAGAACGAGGTTTGAAAATGTTGATAATAAACAAAGACAGAGGGTCCCCAGACAACCAATTTTGAATGCAACAGTTCTTGATGAACCATACAATGAACAGATAGTTGAACCTGAAAATGATTATTTACTAGAATAAATTTTTGAACCTATACAGATGGACAGATGCGAGACGTCCATGTACATATTTGAGGAAGGCGAATATGAAGATGATCCTGTCTTGCAAGAAAATGTTGTCCAAACACATGCATTTGTAAACAAGTCCAAAAATAAAGATAATTCTAAAAAAGATAAAGAGAAGGATAAAGATGAAGACAATGAGAAAGAGAGTAACCAAGGGAAGATAAGCAACATCAGATGCCAAATCCCCTTCAGATGATATATAATGTTGTTGATGATCAAAGTAAGTTGACAATTACTCTTCCTTTCATAGAAGTGTTGAAGATTCATCAACAGAGGGAAAATATTTTGAAGTTGTTGGATGAGCCAACGAGAAGAATTGAAGCAGTTATCGTAAACCCAAAGCAAAGTCAAAATACATCAGTAGTAAAGTTGAGAGGCAAAGTCCCAGCCTTCTATATTTCAATAGAAAACCATGATGTTGCACTCCATAATTGTCTAGTTGATATTGGCATGGCAAACAATATCATGCCTTTGGAACTAATGGAGGTGCTTGGTATAAGTTGCACCAGATACTATGAAAAATGTGAAAGCATTTACGAAATTGATTCCAAGCAGGTGCCAGCTTATAGAGAAATTAAATGTTTTTATTCTTGGATTACTGTCGCTCCCCATATTATTACAGTTTTCAATATTGTGGTGGTGGATCTTCCTCCTGCATACAGAGTTGTCCTCGGAAGAGATTGGCCATCCATGATCAATGGCTATATAATGAATGATGGAAGTTGCATGATGTTATAAGATAAATACAGAGCAATGATCAAGGTTCCTCATGAACCTATGAGACCATTTTCTTTCAAAAAGAAGGATAATGCACTGATGAAAGATTACATAGATGTTGGTATCAGAAACTATGCCATCCTGGATATGGAACAGATTGATGAAATACAAAATGAAGATAATTATTTTGTGGGCTACTGGAGGATGTCATTTGATGGCTTATTCAAGCTCAAAGAGTGGAGTTGGAATTGTTCTCAAAAGCCCCCCAAAAATTGTAAACCCACATGCCATCAGACTTAAGTTTTCTTGCATAAATAATGAAGTAGAATATGAGGCTTTGATTCAAGGAATGATCCTGGCACATGAAATGAATATTGAACATTTGATTGTGACTGGAAAATCTAAATTGATAATAAATCAAGTCACCTGGAAATATAAGATTAAGAAGGAAAGGCTTAAATTATATTTCAAAAGAGTAAATGAATTGATGGAGGCATTATGTTCTTTCAATATTTCTTTCATTCCAAGAGATAAAAATCAGAAGGCAATTTCATTAGCACTGGATGCTTCATTGTCGAACCCAGATGATATCCAAAGTGAGACGTCTTTTCTTTAAAAAGAGTATTTCGACCTTCGGTACTTGATAACCACGACTATCTTCAAGTGTTTGAAAATGATGAAGACCTAGATAATTTTCTAGTAAATGAAAATGAAGATGAAGATAATGACATTGTCTGTGTTCCAAAGAATTATGTCCAGTCTGAATCTCTTTTCACAAGAGATGATCATGCCAAAAATCTCATGGAAGAAGTATAGGTCCGAAAAGTTCAAGAAACAAGAAAAGTCAATATTGGGATTGATAGTTCCCCAAAGTACATTAACTTGGCAGTGGATTGTACATCCAAGGAAGTTGATCAATATTTCTCCCTCTTCAAAGAATATCTTGATTTTTTCGCTTGGAGTTATGATGATTTAAAGGCTTGTGATAAAACAACATTTCAGCATATCATCCCATTAAGAGGAGCAAAACCTATCAAACAAAAAATAAGGATGATGAATCCCAAGTTGAAACCGTTGGTGAATATTGAGTTGGAAAAATTGAAGAAAGTTGGAATAATATATCCCATCAGGCATTCTGATTGGATTTCAAATTCGGTGGTTGTGAGAAAAAAGACTGGGGAGATTCAGATGTGTGTGTATTTCAGGGATCTCAATAAATCAAGTGTAAAAGATAATTACCCTCTTTCCAACATGGAATTCCTTCTTCAACAAGTCACTGGATCTGCTTGTATGTCCATGTTAGATGGTTTTTCTGGATACTATCAAGTTTTGGTTGTAGAGGAAGATAGAGTGAAAATGACTTTCATAACGCCTTAGGAGACATATGCATATGTTTGGATGTCGTTTGGTTTAAAGAATGTTGGAGCTATGTTTCATAGGGCTATGGACCACACATTTGAATTTTCGATAGGGAAATTCATGGCAAACTACCAAGATGATCTAACAATCCATTCAAAGCCAAGAAATGAGCACATTCATCATCTGAGGCAAGTATTTGAAAGATGTAGATTATATGGAGTTTCTTTGAATCCAAAGAAATGTTTGTTTGTTGTGACTAAAGGCAAGTTATTAGGGCATAGTGTGTGCAAAGAAGGAATTTATATTGACCCAAAGAGGGTTAGAGCTATTAATGAACTCAACCCTCCATCATCTAAGAAAGGAGTCCAGTCATTTTTTGTCAAAACCAATTTTGTGCAAAGATTTGTTCCTGATTACGCAAGCATTGTAAAACCGATCGATTTATTGTTGAAAAAGGACCAAAGGTTCGAATGGACTTCGGATACATAGGAAGCCTTTAGTAACATCAAAAGGGAAATCACTACGACACCAGTCTTCATTAGTCCCAATTTTCAAAGAGATTTCATCATATATTCATTCGCAATAGAAAATGTTGTGGCATCTATCCTTACTCAAAGAAATGCCAAGGGTGAAGAACTACCAATTAGTTTCATGAGCAAGACCCTCCATGATTGTGAATTATGATACTCATAATTGGAGAAACAAGCCATGTCTCTCGTAAAGGCAATAGCACACTTTCAGACCTATATTTTAAATTCTCATGTCATTGCATATGTTCCATCCTCTCTAGTTAAGATGCTTTTAAACCAACAATTGAGAGAAGGGAAATGGGAAAATTGGTTGGCAAAAATTCAAGAATATGACATTGAAATTAAGCCTCTAAAAGCAGTTAAACAACAAGGATTGTGCAAGCTTATTATGAACAACGATGCTTTGAATGGAGTAGTTTCGGTTTCAATTGGAAAACCTATATCTGGCTCTGAATGGTACAAAGATATTGTGTTTTATTTAAAGTCTGGACAATTTCCTATCACCGTGACTCCAAAAGAAAGAAGGGCATTAAAGATGAAATCAAATCAATATGTGTTGATCGTTGAAATCTTATTCAGAAGGAATTATGATGGCATGTTATTAAGGTGCATTGATGAAAAGAGATCTCAAGAACTAATACAAGAATTTCCTAAAGGCATATGTGGGGTGTATTTTGCACCTACCGCTACAACACATAAAATAATAAGAGTCAGATATTATTGGCCATCAGTTTTCAAGGATTCATATGCTATAGTGAGAAAATGTATATCTTGTCAACATTTTTTAGGGGAGATGAAAAGGTTTGCAATGCCTTTACAACCCATATATGTAGAAAAACCATTTGCCCAATGGGGATTGGACGTCATCGGACCAATAAATCCAAAATAAAGTAACGGGCATATATATATTCTTACTGCTACGGACTACTTCACCAAATGGCTAGAATCAACAGCATTGAGAAAGGTTGATTATGATGAATTAATTAAATTCCTTAAGGATAACATCTTGTCAAGATTTGGTGTTGTTGAAAAGTTCATTGCTGACAATGGCTCAATTTCCATCGGAGAAAAATTCACAAAATTTTGCGGAGTGTATGGCATCGTCATGGGACAATCGTCAAACTATTATCCATAAGGGAATGGTCTTGCCAAGTCTACCAATAGGATGCTTAGTCAGATCTTAAAGAAAACCATTGATCAAAGTCAGAAGAATTGGCACTTAAAATTAATAGATGCTTTATGGGAAAGCATAATGACTCTAAAAGATAGTAATGGAATGTCTCTTTATATGTTGGTTTATAGAAAGAAAGAAAAAATGTCAATCAACCTTGAATTGAATGCCTTGACTTATGCAGTTAACATGAAGGACATTGAAGTTATTACTCCTATGCAAAAAATATTAAATCAATTATTGATATTGGAAGAAGAAAGAAATGAAGCTTTGCATAAAATATCCCAGAGGCAACAAAATGTCAAAATATATTTCGATTAGAGCGCAACAGTAAAAAAAATTCAAAAAGGTGAACTGGTGTTACTCTGGAACAAAGCCAAGGAGAAGCCGTCAATGCACATAAAATTTAAAGCACTTTGGATCAGGCCTTACATCATTGATAAAATCATAGGTTTCAATTCATTTATGCTTAAAGACATGAATGGGAAAATGTTAATGTTTCTTCTCAATGGGAAACACCTGAAAAGTTTTTTCGCTTGAGATTCTCTCTTCTCTTTGTACATAGTTTTTCATTTTATTCTGTACATCCTCACCGTTTCGACTCCATTTCCCAAAGGATAAAGCATCTAGTCAAGAGGTTATGGATTCTTGAAAACCCGCAGGGGGTTATCATCCCACGGTTGGAGCCAGTCGTTGAACCCATTTTGTGCTTCCCCCCCCCCCCCNTTTCCCCCTTCTATACTTTCCTTTTCCCCTTTTCTCTTTTCCCTTCTTTTTCCATTTCTTGGTTTTGATAAGACTACCATACTTAGTTGTTTTTTATGTTTGCGTGCTTTCACAATCTCTCACTTGTATTATCTTCCATTCACCCATGTATAAGTTCGTCCAACACTTAGACTATTTTTGCACCATGGAATTTCAAACTTTCGGACTTGTGGACCTATATGATGCACCTCCACTCTCTCCATTGTTTGCCCGTCACTTTCCAAAACTTAGTCATTTCATACATTTGAACTTTCAGACTTGTGGATCTACCTTTTCATACTAGTTGTCAACCCCAATTCTCCGCCATTACTTGTCCCTTCACATTTTTCGATGTCACGTTTATTGTTATCACTACGGACCCAACTACTAAATTTATTGTTGAAGTGGTCGTTAATTAATGATGCTAATACTGAGGCTAGTAATATTTATTTTGAGTTAATGTTTCCATAAAAAGAAATCTAACTCGAGTTCATTTTACTGTGCAAAGCAATATTTCAAGAAAAGATGGCAAGTTCCACAAAGATAGCCATGAGAAAATAGTCATTCTATGAGGATACTTTGAACCTCTTTGCTAGAGAAGATCAGAATTATCATTGGTCCTGCTCCTACTTGTATTATTCAAAATTGTTGGATAAAGAGAATAACAAAGTGTGGACCTCAGGAATAGTTCTCCCAGGATGTGTTCCATAAGTCTTTGAATGCAAGGATATTGTCACATGGTGCGTCGATAAGCTTATTCAAAATAGAAGGGTCATCGCGTTGTGTAGTAGTTTTCAACTCAATATGAAGTTGCGATATTGAGTTGCAGTAGTAGATGTTTGTCACATAAACAGCAAGGCAATACAATCATTGGTTGCATTTTTTCCATGATAAGAGAAAAAAATAGTTCCTTCCTGTGCCCTGGAAAGTCGGGGATTTCATGTGCAGAAACGTCAACAAGATTGACAAATTCGCGGGCCATTTCAAGAACTTGAACCTAACATATGTTGAAAGGCTAAAAGGGTTTGACCCTAATGGGATTTTTTGAGAGCATTTACTATCATTTGGATTTAGCAGCTCTTTTATCCATAAATGCCTGATGAAAGATAGAGACAGTGATGACAACATTCCTGCTTCTGACGATTGCGACGTAGAGACATTGCAAAGCACGACTGAATTGTACAAACAACAGAGAAAAGTGTTTGGTGGGAAGAGTTCCCAATCCCTGGTCAGCACTTCCAAGAGCACGACATCACGGAGCATCGCTTCAATGGCCCACCCCATTAAGAAAGCATCCCCGAAATCTTCAAATGGAGGAGGAGATAAGAACCCTCCTCGCACAAAAATTGATAGTTCTCATAAGCTTCCCCTGATGAAGAAGAGAAAAAACATTATAGGGCATGCGGAAGAACTCGAAATTGAAAGTGAGCACATGCATCTTGAAACTAAAATTGAGCACATGCACAAAGTTCACGCGTCCACGGATGCGATGCACCATAATTCCACAATGGAAATAGTTGAGGCTGACATTTTTTACGAAGATGAATCCTTCGTATTCTAGAGTGCTATTTTTGACAACCAATCTAAAAGTATAATCATTGGAAAGAAAGATGTAACAAATAAGAAAGGAAAATCTCGTATAGAGATTAACTTTAGGAAAATGTGGATGTCCCAAATCTCCTAATTTCACCGCGTAACCAATGATGCTCTTGATGATTCGATTGGAGGAATTGAAGGGGAGAATGCCAAATTGAACGACCGAGTCAAAGAATTGGAGGAGGATTTCATTGCTACCCCAGAGTTTTCCAGTCCTTTAGAAAAAACCGTGCATGTTACCCCTGCAGCCAAGTTAAAAGGATCCTCCAGCCTCCTCACATTGTGTAGAGCCGTTGTAGAGAAGAACATCAAGAAAATAATGCAACTAATTACTGAAGCCTGGGAAACATCACAAAATATAGCTTCCTTTCGAAAGATGGAAAATGATTTGCACGGACATTTGCAGATGAATTTAAAAAATGAAGAATGTTTCTATGAACAGATGGTGATCCCTTTTTCCAAACATGCCATCAACAACTCGGATATGAAAAGAAGATAAGAGGATCTCCCCTCCCCAAAGTGAATGAAACAATTAAAACCATGCTGGCAAAAGAAAGTTAAGAACCTGTAGCTCATTGTCGAATCATGTGAACAAGCCATATCAGAGAAAGAAGAATTATTCAGAAACCTGACCCAAATAGACTTAGCCAGAAGTACCAATGAGGTTCAAGAACCAAACTTAATCCTCAAATCCTTGTCCTTGACCAATGAAGCCTTCGATGAACAACTTGATATTTTAAAGGGGTTGTCTTTAGAAAAGTTTTACAGCGTCCTTGAATATGGTGTATATGAGGTCGAGAACTGCCTAGTGGACTATTTGGCACACAATGAAGAAATTGAACAGGCTCTGCAAAGTATTTCTATGGATCTAAGGAAATTAGAAAACGATATTTTCAACACAGAAACCCGGGATGAAATCAACATGGGCCCCATTAGAAGCTACATTGAAGAACGGTTCCAACAAAGAATGGACAAGCTCATCAACGAAGGGCAACAACCGGTTGGCATGATTCCAGTGGTCGTCGACGACAACAACAAAAACGCATCGGCTTCATAGTAATTCTATACTTATCACATCTTGTTTTCTTTATCAATCCAGTTATTCTACCTCTTTAAATAGAAATCTCTAACCAAAGACTCATAACTTCCAATTTCTTCTTTTCAGGTCTTCCTCTCTACCATCGTGCACTTCTTCTTTCTACAGTCCTATTTCTTGTACTTGTTTCTTTTATGGTCTGAGGGAGCCCCAATCCTAATCTATATGAAAATGTATTTAAATTTCCAGAAATATGGAACAGAATCCAGAAATATGTAATAGACATTATTAATTTTTGCTAAATTTCAAAGAAAACTAATTCGGGAATGCAAAAAAAAAATCCTTCAACTATGTTGGATGTCGGGAAATTATGTTTATTATATTTGAATGTTTAATGTGTGTGATTCATGGTCCTTTTTTCCAGGAACCTTTGTTGCAAAGCATTATTAATTTTTGATAAATTTCAAAGAAAACTAATTCGGAAATGCTAAAAAGAAATTCCTTCAACTATGTTGGATGTCAGGGAATTGTGTTTATTATATTTGAATGTTTAATGTGTGTGATTCCTAGTCCTTTTTCCAGGAACCTTTGTTGCAAGGTATTATTATTTTTTGATAAATTTCAAAGAAAACTAATTCGGAAATGCTAGTTTTTTTTTTCTTCAACTATGTTGGATGTCAGGAAATTGTGTTTATTATATTTGAATGTTTAATGTGTATGCTTCCTAGTCCTGTTTTCTAGGAACCTTTATTGCAAGTCATTGAGAAAGAAATTCTCTAAGTCCCATGTTTGAACTATACACACCCCAGGAAAAAACTGCCTCGTTCGCATATTAACCTTGGGGGTCATCTACAAGCCACATGTCTTGTGTCTGGCCTATGACACGCTGCCACAAGTCATCCTCTACATGGATACCACATGTACTTCAAGTTGCTTCCCATGTGTTTGTGCTCGGTCCCGCCATATCAGTGCATTTATTCCCATTCCAACCTGGTAGGGACTACGCTGCCATGCAACACTTGTTGCATATGAATTGAAAACAATAATAGAGTCTACGTTTAGTTTATGACTACATTGAGTCCTTAATCTAAACTTTAATACCTTTAAATGGTAAAGTCTTTGGAAGTCAACATAAAGTTATTCTGAATTTATTACTTGCCAACCATATTTTTAAGATTTACCATTTGATACCATGGATTTAGATGTCAATTCCTTTAAAGTTATGGTATTTTCTCATAGTTTCTATCGATTATAGTTTTCTTCATAATGCCCCCATACAAAAAAAAAAGATCATGTGCATATTTGTATATGAAAATGAATATGTGTTATACTAATTAATTAATGTTGTTTTTGTACATTCTTCAATACCTTCTACTGTTGATTTAATTTCACTATGATATTGTCTATTTTCCAACGTTGCAATATATTGTTTTCATATTTTTCCGATGGGTTTTTGAAAATCTATAGATAACTTTTATATATGCTTTTTACATTCTTATAACAAAAGAAGATTAAGATAGTTGCTTATTGTTATAAGTTTCCAAGATAGTTGCTTATTGTTATAAGTTTCCTTGTTGTCTTGCAAGAAAAGACATTGTCTGTTATTGATACACACATCAACAAATTTTGTTGATCAGTTTGAATGTCCTAGCAATAGACATTGAATGCAAGGTATGCACATTTTTCCAATATGTAAATGCTAGTAATAAGTGGTTCTTATTTATGTGCAGATATAAAAAAAAGTGTGTTGAAGTTGTTTTTTTTCCTATAAGTCAAAAGTTTGTTGGAGAAAAATGAATCCAATTGAAACTCCAAGTAGAAAAGAAGGGAAAAAAAAACATATGCCTAAAGAAGAGGATTTTATTAGACATCAAAAACATGACATTGATGATATTTTAGCAAAATATGACTTGTTTTGCTTGAACAACTTTGCATATACTCCTGGAGATTGTTTGTTTGATTCTCTCCAAGTTCTACTACATAATAGATACACATTTGTGGAATTAAGAGAAGGTACAATACAACATTTCAAAACATGCTTACAAAAAAAAGATATTGAAGCACTTGTATCTTATAAGCATGAATTAAACGCAAATTCATTGATGGAAATGCATAATGTCAACGATCCACTAATTTATTTGCAACGAATGTCAAAGTTTTCTTCGATTGTTCTACCACTAGAAGAAAGAGGCCTTTGGGAAGACATTTTTTGCATACATTGGTTGTCCAAATGGCTCAAAATACCAATACGAATTTGGTCAAAGACACAAATGAAGCCATACTTACATTTCAATTCAACTTTAAGCAACAACACATATGACATATTGTTTCATGATGACAATCCCCTCGCTGGATATTTTGAACCATTCTTGCATAAAAGAGAAATTGCCACCATCAATAGTCAGGGAGACAATGAAAGGCCTATAAAATATGAAAACATAGAACAGCAATGGGCACAAATACAAAACAAGATGTTGTCAAATGGATTTGAACAAGTACATGAATTCAATAGTGCTTATGGTGAAAGTTCCTCTGAAACCATTTGTTATTTAACACAAGATGAATATGATGTGCCTTTCTTGCGAAGGATAATGGAACAAACTTTTTCAAATGCAGTTATGCATAATGATTCTTTTGCAATTAGATGCATAAAGCAATATATCGAAATTGATATACAGCAAGGTCTCCCAAGAGTTGTAGATTGGAAAGCATATATTGAGAATTTGGCATTGCCATATGAGAAAGGAAACATATAAGGTGGACTTTTTACTTATGATTGGATTGCCTATATTTGGGACATAGAAATACGCATATGATCTGTCGAGACAACCGCAATGTTAACTAGATTCCATTCAATGAGAGAAGCATCAAGGATATTTAATGTTATCCGATTTCAAATAAACAAAGGGCATTTTCATTTTGAGCCATTGCAAGAAATAAGGGAGACAAATATTAACATCAATCCAATATCCTCTATTAACAAAAAAGATACAGAGAAGAAAAGTATATCTCTTCAATGTCTAAAAACGTTAATTAGGATTTTTAGGTCCTATCAAGCTTGTCAACTGGGTCTGTCTTTGACCACAGATTGACTCTAAGTTTCAACTGTTATGATAATGTTTGTTTTTGTTTTAGGACAGCCAACCGTCCAAGAAATGCTTACTGATTTGTTATGGTTGCACTTCCAATTTTAGGTGCTCTAGCATGTAGTTTTAGTAACCAGAAGTTAGCACATGCATACTAAAATAAGTACAACACACCTAAAGATATTTACAACTGAAAATAAGTAGATCTAAGAAACTAACACGTGCATTTTTGTACACATGTATTTTTGGTCAACATGACCCTGGATAAACCACCCCCGGGGAAAACTAGTTTGGGATATATGTCTATATAATGACGACCAAAGCAAGAGATACAACAAGTAATGAAATACAATGGAACTTTTATACATAGCAAGCTCCTCATAAGCCTTTCCACAAGAACCAGAGAAAGATGTGCCCAAACTCAGGTGTGCCCTCTCCCTTTGTTGCCCTCTGCACTAAAATGAATCCCTCTAGCTCCTCTTTGACCCAATGAAGAAATCCCTCCACATGAATGTGTTGTCCTGTGTTGCCTCTCCACTAAAACTGTCAGAGATCGAATCCTCCAAGCAATGCTCCTACCAGGTAGTTGTCAACCCACTCCACAGATGCGCCCTCCTCCTAGCAGAAATGATCACCATAAATAAACTAAGCCATAAACTAAATGTCTCTCTCCATAGAAACAAGTGCCCAAGCTCTCCTCTCCCTATGCAACAAACCTCATCTCAAGGTGACAAGTCCTCCTCCTCTGATGAGAAAATGAAGGATGATAAATGTGCCTCCTCTCCTAGATGCACCCCTCCTCCATGTAAAATGCTCCCTCACAGAAATGGAATCTATGGCTCCATGGAAATACTCTCCATGTAAGCTCAAACCAAACACAAGCTTTTCCTCAAGCTCTCAAGGGTTTTTCTCAAACCCTCATGAAGTGCACCCTCCTTCTCCTCAATAAATGTGCCCCTCTTCTCTTCTCCAAAACTCACAAGTGAAGAATGAGTCTCCAAAACTCACTTTACCCTCTCTTTAGCCTCCTTGAGCTAACCCTAAAAGATCAATGGCCTAGATTAGATCTAGCCAAGTTTAATCAATGGGTGAGATCTCATCATAAAATCTCACTAAGGAAACCCACTTTCCTTAGTTGCTTTATGTCTATTAATTCACCCACATTGTGAATTAATTGTCCTTTATGACTTAAGTAACATATTTCACTTTTGACTTAAAACTCCTAAGTCAAAGTGAAATTAGAATCATAAAGTAAAGTATAAGGGTAGTAGTCTTCCCCCTTTGTTCTTAAAGACTCATAAGCACATGGGGACCACTTTCCAAGGTACCCAAATCTCAACACCCCCTCTTAACAAGGAAAGTGCTTGTCACCACCAATAACATCCCTATAGTGGACATGGTTGCCTCCTGGCATATGCTCGGTGAGTATGGTTGTACCCTGATCACTGAAAGTGGACTCTGTCATAGATCTACTCAATCTGTATGATCTATAAATGGCACTAACTCTCTATCTATCCAAGATCACCTAGATCTCGCCATCACACCGAAGATCTCCACCTTGGTCTCCCACCAAGGATTTCCTCCTAGTCTTGGCCTCTCACCAAGAGTCTCCCCCTCTTGGTCTCTCACCAAGAGTCATGTACTTGGCCTCTCACCAAGTCACCTCCACCTGAAGTGGATCCAGAACCTGATATGCCCGTCTCAGAAGCTATGTGAAGCTCAAGCCTCTGTGGTGCCCTGTTGCTCCTCCTCATCATCCTCTGATGCACTGAAGTTGTAGCACCAACTCTCTGTCTACTCAGTTGCTCTGAAACTATAGTTATACTGGGTGGACCAGTCACCCACTTTGAAGATGTCTAGGGACACTGAGTATCATCTCCCTCTGAATCACTATTATGAGTCAGTCGGTCCTCCTCAACTCTGTCTCCCCATCTAATGTTGGATGGTGTAATAGCAGACAAGGTAGTCATGAATGCACACTCTCTTGCAAACTGATCACTGAACTCTATCTCCTTTGTTGTCACTGCTGACACACCCTACTTCTTCTTCTTCTTGGTACATTGTCTTGCATAGTGACCCATCTCTCCAAAAGAAAAGCATCTCATTGTGCTCATGTCTCTCCTCTACCCACTGTTGTTGTTGCTCTCTCCTCCCTGTGGTGGGGCCTCAAACTTAAGACCTTGCCAACCTCCATGGTAGATATTCTTCTTTCTCTTTGTCTAAAGAGCAAGGTCCTCAACACCCGGAATTGACTGTTGTTGTTATTGTTGTCCAGAAGCCTCGGCTGCAAGCCTAATCTCCTCCTAGACGAATTCAACCCACATCCTCTCCCATGTAGGCTTGACCTCCCTGGCAACAATGCCCCGTACAAATGGACCCCACGATTTGGTGAATCTATTCATAGCTTGCCTCACCAAAGAGTTAGGGTTCACCACCTCTCTGACGGCTCCAAGCTTGTCTTTGATCTGAGTGTATCTACCAAGGAATGAAGTAATTGACTCATCCTCAAGCATGTGAATGCCCCTGAGTCGGTCATGAAGAACCATCTTCTGGTTCTCATTAGAGCTCTCGTACAACATGCACAGAGATGCCCACATCTTGAATGCATAAGTCTTCCCAGTCAAGTGGGGAATAATGTGATCTCTCATAGCATCACAAATTATCCTCTTTGCCTTGTTGTTCCTCCTCCTGAATTCTGCCACCAGGACAGGAACAATGAGAGGAATGGGAGGAACAACTACCTCGACTATGTCCCATAGCTCGAGGTCCTCTAAGACAAAGACCATCCTCGCCTTCCAAGGCGACCAATTTCTAGCCCTGGCTAGCCTGTCCTCAACACGCATATGAGATATCGACATGTATGTCACACTGTTCTCACTCTGATGCTCCCAATGCAAAGGAACATTGCCTCACTCTTGTCAACACGGGTGTGAAAAGAGGCAAGCGAATCGACGACCTCACTCCTAGTCAGTAGGTGTGAAAAGAGGTCGTCAACTACAGCCTCACTCCTGTCCACGCAGGTGTGAAAAGAGGTTGTCCACAAGTGTCAAAAACTGCCCAACTGTCCTCTACAAAAATCTGCCCTCTAACAACCATTGAATGAGTCAATGGTTTTCCACAAAATTATGCCAAGAAGATGTATATGACAACCAACAATGTGGTGTCCCAACTACTCAAAATTTCAGCCACCTCAGCTCTGATACCATGAAGATTTGCAGGTCCTATCAAGCTTGTCAACTGGTGTTCAAGGATAAATTCGTGAGTGCGGACACAGACCAATCTCCCCAGATCCACCTGGATCTGGAACAAACTGTGACAGAATACTACTCTTTCCCTAGTTCTAAAGTATTGAATGGACAAGAGAAGAAGGACGATGTACTTACTTTATGAAAGCTCTCCTTATCTCTGTTGATCCTTGCTCTGCTACGATGCTCTTGCGTCGTCCAATCACAACAACACAAACCAATCACAACAAAGACATTAATATATTCAAAATTCTAGACTATACATGTGATCAAGGAATCATGTAATAAGATGATATCATCATTATGGGAAAGGGACATA
>ML795458.1:423755-579657 GCA_009831015.1 Picea engelmannii
TACTATCTTCAAAAGTGTGATTTTGAGAAGCTGATAAGTGTAACTTTCTTCATGAAAATGATCTTAAAGAAGAGTTAGATCTTCCATCATCATGTCATTATCATGTCATCATCTCGATAACCAAAAATGTGGATAACAATTGGGTCTGTCTTTGACCATAGAATGACTCTGAGTTTCAACTATTATGATAATGTTTGTTGTTGTTTTAGGACAGCCAACAGTCCAAGAACTTCTTACTGATTTGTTACAGTCGCACTTCCAATTTTAGGTTCTCTAGCATGTAGTTTTAGTAACCAAAAGTTAGCACATGCATACTAAAATAAGTACAACACACCTAAAGATCTTTACAATTGAAAATAAGCAGATCTAAGAAACTAACACATGCATTTTTGTACATAGGTATTTTTGGTCAACATGACTCTAGATAAAACCCCCCCGGGGAAAACCAGTTTGGGATATATGTCTATAATATGATGATCAAAGCAAGAGATACACCAAGTAATGAAATAAAATGGAACCTATATACATAGCAATCTCCTCACAAGCCTTGCCACAAGAACCAGAGAAAGATGTGCCCAAACTCAGGTGCACCCTCTCCCTTTGTTGCTCTCTACACTGAAATGAAGCGCTCTAGCTCCTCTTTGACCCAATGAAGAAATCCCTCCACAGGAATGTGCTCTCTTGTGCTGCTTCTCCACTAAAACTGTCAGAGCTCGAATCCTCCAAGCAGTGCTCCTACCAGGTAGTTGTCAACCCACTCCACAGGTGCACCCTCCTCCTAGCAGAAATGATCACCATAAATAAAATAAGCCATAAAATGAATGTCTCTCTCCACATAAACAAGTGCCCAAGCTCTCCTCTCCCTATGAAACAAACCTCATCTCAAGGTGACAAGTCCTCCTGCTCTGATGAGCAAATGAAGGATAATAAATGTGCCTCCTCTTCTAGATGCACCCCTCCTCCATGTAAAATGCTCCCTCAGAAAAATGGAAGATATGGCTCCATGGAAATACTCTCCATGTAAGCTCAAACCAAACACAAGCTTCTCCTCAAGCTCTCAAGGGTTTTGCTCAAACCCTCATGAAGTGTGCCCTCCTTCTCCTCAAGAAATGTGCCCCTCTTCTCTTCTCCAAAACTCACAAGTGAAGAATGAGTCTCCAAAACTCACTTTACCCTCTATTTAGCCTCTTTGAGACAACCCTAAAAGATCAATGGCCTAGATTAGATCTAGCCAAGTCTAATCAATGGGTAATATCTCATCATAAAATCTCACTAAGGAAACCCACTTTCCTTAGTTGCTTTATGTCTATTAATTCACCCACATTGTGAATTAACTGTCACTTTATGACTTAAGTGCAATATTTCACATTTGACTTAAAACTCCTAAGTCAAAGTGAAATTAGAATCATAAAGTAAAGTATAAGGGTAATAGTCTTCCCCCTTTGTGCTTAGAGACTCATAAGCACATGGGGACCACTTTCCAAGGTACCCAAATCTCAACAGCATCAAGGATATTTAATATTATCCGATTTTGAACAAACAAAGGGCATTTTCATTTTGAGCCATTGCAAGAAATAAAGGAGACAAATATTAACATCAATCCAATATCCTCTCTTAATAAAAAAGATACAGAGAAGAAAAGTATATCTCTTCAATATCTAAAAAAGTTAATTAGGAACAATGTTGTGCCACAATAAGCAACAATGACAGTTGGTCTAGAAGTAGCTAACATTGAAGAACAAAATGAAAATGAAGATGTCATCAGTGATAAATTCCAACCATTGAAACAAGACAACAATAATAATAGAATAAAAAGAATTTGACTCTCTCGTGGAAGCAAAGAACAACAAGAAAACACATTGTCAACACTAGCCAAGGAAGCATTCGAGAGACATATTGTTGACATGCCTATCTACAATTGCTTGGTTTGTAACCACACTTTAAAAAAAAAAGATGTAGTAAACAACAAACAAATATATATACAGAAACTTGACATTGAAACAAGAAAAACAAAATTGAAAGAATGCACATACGACAATTTAGAAAATCACAGACAATTACGACAATTTAAACAATTTAGGAACAAAGTTGTGCCACAACAAGCAACAATGACATTTGGTCTAGAAGTAGCTAACATTGAAGAACAAAATGAAAATGAAGATGTCATCCGTGATAAATTCCAACCATTGAAACAAGACAACAATAATAATAGAATAAAAAGAATTTGACTCTCTTGTGGAAGCAAAGAACAACAAGAAAACACATTGTCAACACTAGCCGAGGAAGCATTCGAGAGACATATTGTTGACGTGCCTATCTACAATTGCTTGGTCTGTAACTACAGTTTAAAAAAAAAAAAAAGATGTAGTAAACAACAAACAAATATATATACAGAAACTTGACATTGAAAAAAGAAAAACAAAATTGAAAGAATGCACATACGACAATTTAGAAAATCACTATACTTGCAAGCCTTGTCACAAGAGCTTGCAACGTGGTGAGATTCCAAAATTTTCATGTCCATGACAGATTCAACAAAATAAGTGTATACACATAATGAAACAACTAAATGAATTAGAGAAAAGGCTAATAGCATTGAGATTGGATTTCTTGCAAATTCGAGAGCTAGGTCATAAGTATAGAGGACAACAAATGGGATTAATTGGGGGTGTAATCAATGTGCCTACTGACACATCTTGAATTCAACATGCTTTACCTTGTGACATAAAAGAAACAGACATAATTGCAGTGGCAATAAAGAAAAAACTATGCTACAAAAGTGCTTATGTTTTCGGTTGCATTCATGTACACATGGTCATGAAGGCATTAAAGAGACTATCCAAAAGCATGTTGTATAAGATGGAGAAAGTTGTTGTAAATGAAAATCGAAAACAAATGTTTAACCGGTTTGTAGATGCATATGTGACTGACACTGATAGCGAAATGGACAATGACACCAATGAAAACACTGAAGAACCAATAACAAAGACACTACTCCATGGATTTGCAGATTCACATAGTATATATGATCTTCAAAACAATCAAATAAACATTGCTCCTGAAGAAGGTTACATGCCATTAGGAATTTTTCAAGATATATATTCAGAGGAAATGAGCTTCCCTACACTTTTCTATGGAGAAAAACAACTAGAAAAAATCACAAAAAAATTTACTTATCAAAAAAATTCTCAATGAGAGGTTTTGCACCAAGACCGTGACTTTGCTTACCACGTCACAATTTTGTTTTACAAAGCAGTTTGGATTATTCTTAGACAAGTGCTCAACTGTATTTGGATTAGAATAAGAAAAGGACAATTGAAAGGAAGAAAACTAGTAACAAAAGATGTTAAGTCAAAACCAAATTCGGATCTCATACTAAAATCAGGCATTGGTTACATGGATCTAAGATCAATCCGCACATCACCAGATTACCTTCTAGGTTTACATAGGAACCTTTATGCAATGATACGAAAACTAGGACCACCGATGTTTTTTGTATCATTTAGTAGTGCAGAAAATCATTGGAAACCATTAATCAATGCACTAAAACATATAAAAGAAAAGAACAAACCATCCATTGAAAATGACATAGAAGAAATTGAAGTTGAAACCTTGATAAGAAATGATCCAGTAACTTGTGTATGATACTACAAAAACAAAATAAATGCTTTGCGACAACTAATTTCTCATGATTACAAGTATTATGGTGAGTTGAAAGACCATTTATTTGTAACAGAGTTCCAAAACAAAGGAAGTCAACATGATCATGCATTTTTATAGATAAAGGATGCACCCAT
Source organism: Picea engelmannii (assembly GCA_009831015.1). Classification (NCBI taxonomy): domain Eukaryota; kingdom Viridiplantae; phylum Streptophyta; class Pinopsida; order Pinales; family Pinaceae; genus Picea; species Picea engelmannii. Next base: position 427,553 of record ML795458.1, read on the forward strand.
ATATGGAAGAGACACTAATGCCTATATGAGCTTAAAAGAAACCATAAAATAAAAATGAACAAAATTTCACATATAAAACAACTAAAGCATGGGGTAACCTTGATGATGCATCAAGCATGCTTGAAGCTAGAGATTATCAAGTGTTTAATAGAGATGTATATAAAGAAAACTAGTCAATCTCTATTAACACAGTCTCCAATGAAAATAAGCACTATGAAGAATATGATATCGATACTGACCTCCAACACTTTGAAAACATGAAAAGATAAAAACATCGCTTGACAGACCTTACCATGTTGTACAACAACCACATATATTAGAAAATACAACATTTTATAGCATGAGAAGACAATTGAACAAAGAACAAGCAGCGATAGTGAAATATATATTGACAAAAAAGAAAAAGGCCTAGAATGAACCAATCCATTTGTTTTTGACAGGAGGCGCAGAGAATGGGAAAACATTTCTTGGGAAGACAATTTTCCAATCCCTTGTGCACATGTACAACAATAGATTGGAATATGACCCTCTTAAATTAAAAGGAATCATAACATCGTACACACGAAAAACAACATTTAATGAAGGAGTCGTCACGTTGCACTCTGCATTTTTCATGCCCTTTAACAAATTAGAATACCAACCCCTAAACAATGAAGAGTTGGATACATTGAAAAAACACTATGAACAACTTTCTGTTGTGCTAATTGACGAAGCATCTCTTGTTGGCTCAACATTCTTGTACCAAATTGATAAACGATTGTGAGAAATAAAACATACCCCGAAAAAGTATTTTGGAAATGTTGACATGATATTTTGTGGGGACTTGTATCGAGCACAACCTGTCAAAGATTCTTTGATATTTGAAAAGCCAATGTTGAACAAGGAGAAATTATCATACACCTTTTGGCAAGAAAAAGTAAAATGCTATGAGTTCCACATGTCGATGCGTTAAAGAGACAAAGATTTTATTATAGTTTTGAACAAAATGAGATTGAATGTGATTCAGGTGGATATCGGTGGCCACCCACCTTTTCCAATTTGCTCAAAACAATTTTTTGGCAATTTTGGTAATTTACTATTTTCAACAGTTTTTAACTTTTGGGGCCATTCTGAGGGCCTAAATGAAGGTTTTCCAGGATCGAGCTTCTCAATGATAGTTGAAGGCTTTGATTAAGCCCCCAAAGTGAATCTCATCGACGATACCTTTCAAACGAGTTATCATGAGCCCCAAATAGAGATCGTATGCTAAAGTTACGTCCCCAGGAAGTTGATACACCAAACTACCCAAAATGGGGTCCACAAAACTGTTGGCTTTTCATCTTCCGAGGTTAGAGTTTTGGATTTTCTTTATGATAAAAAGGCCTTTAGAGCCTCATTGCAAAATCATCTTCTCTCATATGTGAGTAGCCGTCACATCTCTTCAAGTAGATAAGTTGCCACCATTCTAGCGAGTCTTTCACTCTGTATTTTACAGTCTTTGTACATTTTCACTCATTAATAGAAATTGTGTATTATTGTATATCTATGTTTAAGGTTGCATCTCTGATACATTTTTGTTATAATATTGGATATCTGAGATATCTATGTGCATTTATTTATTATATCTCCACTCTCATTTTGTGCCAAAAATAATCTGGATCAGTGGTATCAGAGCATGTTGCCCTTGATCGTTTTTTTTGCCAGTGCATGTCCCCGACGAGGTCCGAGTATAGAAAGTTGGGTCTCGAGCTTGTCTCTCTTGAATAAAATTGCTCTCACATGCCCAAGAAACCCTCCATGGTGGAAGAAAATAAAAATGATGGATCAGACGATTCAATCAATTTGTTGTGTGAGCAAGCTCTCACGCGATAGAGGGACGAAATGATGGAAAAATTTTCTCACATCCTTCAACGCCTGCCGATAGAAACAAGCGCATCTTCATCAAACAACCACTTTGGAAGCACCTCTCCTTTCAAGGTACAGGTTAATTTGTATATTCCTATATTTGAAGGTCATATAGATGCAGATGCCCTAAACAAATGGTTAAATTTGCTAGAAGGTTATTTCTCTGTTCACCATTTTTTCGACAAGTAAAAGTGTTGATATTATGGTATCTACGAGAGGTATTTACCTCCACGTGTAAACCTGACGAGAATAGAATATTTCGAGAAGCAAGAAGAAACCCTAATTTATTGGTTAATAACCCTAGAAGACAAGTCGGCTCAAGGGAATGACTTGTATTAGGTTATTAGCCTCCAAGAGAAGAAGTCGGCTAAAAGAAATAATATAAACTAAAGAATTAGTACCCAGAATGAGATGTCAGCCTAGGAAGTTTGCTAGATTTAGTATAAATACAGGAGGCCATTCTTCATTCTGGTAGACATTCTCATAATTGTAGAAGCAACACTTGTGCGCACTGCAGTTGGTCAGTTTGTGCGCAAGTTTGGAGGAGAGTTGTCGTTGCAGCTACTGCAGCGAGCAGATTTCGGTTTTGGCTTGGACTATCTCTTGGTTATGGTTTGGAATCTCTGATCATCTCTTGCTTGGTGTGCTATCCTTGGAGAAAGGTGCGCCACCCTTTGTTTGGCTATCTAGCCTAGGGTTTGCTTCTGGAATGGTTCTCTGTCAAGGTTAAGGTGCTCGGAGGGTGGCTTCGGCCTATGGTTGGGTGACAATAGTGATATTGTCTATGGTAAAATGAGCACATCTATCATATTCTAACAAGTTATGGGCCCACACCTCCTTCATTTAGTCTAACCATTGGAAGGGAGCATAGCCACAAGGATACTAAGCTTGTTGAAGAACTATCTTTAGGGTTTCTAGCAGGAGCAGTTACTAAATCACTATTGCTAGGGTTACTAGCAGGTGCAGTTGCAGAAACCCTAAACCTCTCGTTGAGGCACCTTAAGCGAAGGGATAGACCAGTGCGCCCTAGCCTAGCGCATCTCCTGGTACTCTCAGCAAACCAAGACATCAAGTTTGAGTTTTTGGTCAAATCTAGGGTTGACCAAGTCAAAGCAGCCATGACTTACTCTACGAAGTCAGAAAACAAGTTAGATGGAGCTTCTAACTTCATAGCGTGGAAGATAAGGATTGACCTCATCCTTGCCAAGAATAAAGTGTTGGATATCGTGGAACCAGAGTTTGAAGAAGGAAAAGAGAAGGAACCGCAGAACGTTGCAGTTATGGAGAAGTTCAAAGACAGTGACATCAATGCCATGAGTATCATAGTGGACTATATAAAAGACCACTTGATACCCTGCATCTCCCATCTTGATTCGTCCAAGAAGATGTACGATGCCCTAACAAACCTCTTCTCAGTCAGAAGCATTGGACAAGTAATGAGTCTGAAGAATGAGCTCCGTGACATGAAGATGAATGATGATGACAGCATAACATCATACTTTGTGAGAATCTCTCAGTTAAGAGATCAACTACAAGCTATCGAAGAGATCATTTCAGAGAAGGAACTGGTAAAGATAGTACTCAATGGTCTTCCCAAGAAATGGGATGCATTTGCTGCAAGCATGAACACAAGGAAGGAGTATCCTACATTTGAAGAACTTTGGACTTGTTGTGCTCAAGAAGAATCAAGGATCAATGCAAAAGAGAAACCCCAAAAGAAGTACCATGATCAAGCCTTCACAACAAGATTCAATAATTTTAGGAACAAAAGGAAGTTTGGTTCAAGGAAGAAGCCAAATCAAGAGAAAGATATGTCAGAAATACAATCCTTCAACTGTCGAAAGTATGGTCACTATAGGAATCATTGTCCCAAGCTAAAGAAAAGGAAGGAGACACACAAAGCATCAATTGTCGAAGAAAAGGAACCTACAAAGAAGACCAAGCAGGATAAAACTAACTTCTTCTTCTAAAGACAAGGTAACAATACTATTCATAGTTCTTGTACATACCATGTTTTTTGTACATATCTTGCATATCTATTTCGTAGAAGATAATATGTTCAAAGAGAAACTATACCTATGGAAGAAACAACAAGATAAGGATTGCTATCATTATGATTACAAGTCAGACAATACACATGAAAGGATGAAGTACATCAAACAATTCATGTGGAAGTTATTACATAAGTAATAGCTGAAAGATAAGTCGAATTAAGAATCGATCTTGAAGAAACCTAGAAGAAGTAAAGATAGAAAGAAGTCAGCAATCAAGAGGAAACTGGAGAAAGACTTATGACACCTTGCAGAAGGCAATAAGGATGCAGACAGAAGCGTGGATTATGTTAGATGGAGGAAGTCGATTATATAATTCCAAAAGAAAAACATGCACTCATACATGAAGCAAGGATTAGGAGGCAGCTAATCCTATGATCCATTGAAGATGATGAAGTATATATCCATGGTAGCAGCCATGAAATGTCGTACGTGTTCAGTTTTACTTTAGAAGAAGCCTTCTTCGAAAAGAAGCCTTAAAGTATCACTGGTTGTCCATCCACATCCATGATCCTATGATGAAAGGAAGAAGTTTGAATCTTCAGAACATGGAATCTATAGAAAACTCCATGGACCCAAGAGCTAAAGAGAAACATGAGGAAGGACATGAAGATTCCAAGAAAGAAAGAAAATCCAAAACAACCAGTCATTGTATCGAGAATCACAAGATTACCAGCCTGATATGAACTCACTAGAAGCAATCAAACAGAGGAACTGAAAGTTGTGATGAAGAAAAGTGTATGAAATACTTATGACTGTAAGCATTGCGAGATCCAGAACTAGAGGTTCTCCCAAATGGAGGGAGAAGACTATGATGATTGCTTGTTCCAGTAAACAAGAAATACCTCTGCATGAGCCATTATATCATCTACAATATCCATGGGTTGAATTGACATCAGATGAATGCAAAAGTTGTTCTTCAAAATAATTGAACAAAGAGTGTATGTAGAGCAACCTCAAGGCTTTGAGGTATATTAGAACGAGACCCTTGTATGCCAATGAAAGAAGATTTTGTATGAACTCAAACAACTTGGTGCAAAGCTTCTCATGCACAGCAGAAGCGTGGTGAAAATCTTCTATGATAAAAGTCAGAATGGTTACTCAGAAGTCTAGGATGGTGGATTGCTAATCCATGACAAACTCTCATGATGAAAGAAGAAGTGCCACATGGATATGTTCCAGTTTGAGCCTTGCCACGATGTTATGAGCTAGCAGTAAACAAAGGAGTTGAATTCAACTATGATATACTGCAATGATCAGAGCTATACGAAGCCTTCCGAGAAAAACAATTGTTCCAGAAAGACCGAAGTACATTGAGATCAAGAATTACATTCTCTGCGATGAAGTCCAGAAAAGAGAAAGTAGTTCTCCAATATATATCTCCACAGATGAGCAAATAAGTAGACATTTTGGTAAAGCCTTTGACCAAGATGAAAGAGTTTGCATACTCAAGCTAGAGCTCATGGAGACGACTTCCCTATTGGAAAAGGAAGAAATGACTCCCAGGTTGGGAGGGAGCACTGATGAGTTGTTGACTTATAGACAAACATTTTTCAGTTCAAAAAATGGTCCAGGATGAGCAATTCCTTTCCAGTTCGGAAAGTGGTTTGAGATTTTTGACGAACGGGCATTTTCCAGTTCGGAAAATGGTCCAGATCGAAAGGTCATTTTTGTAATGAAAATGGTTAGATGGATTGTTGATGTACCATAGACAGCGATTTCCCATTGTGGTTAACATGGGGAATGGTCTAGGACAGTCTCTCTTCTTAACGGTCACTCTCAGTAGTGATCAAGAAGACTGGTTCACCTCATCGGACAATCATTCTTTAGAAGCTCACAATTGTGAGCAGTTTCGAAGAATGATTTGTTTTGGAGGTTGGTGCAGGACAGTCATTTCCTTAGGAAATGGTTCGGACAGTCATTCCCTAGGGCAGATTGATTATCTCCGAGTTTCACTTTGTTTAGTGCCAGAGGAATGGCCTAGAGAGGTGAATGGTCCAGGTTCAGCAATCGGGGACAGGCATTCCCTAGGGCAGGCTCATCCTCTCCAGGTTTCACTTTGTTTAGTGTCAGAGGAATGGCCCAAGATAGGGAATGGTCCAGGCTCAGAAATCAAGATAGTTATTCTTCCTTGCTTGAGAAGAATAGTCCAGATAGCCCATCATTGATGTTATACTCTGAGAGCAGATGCTCTTCCAGAGCTCACAGATGTGAGTGGAAGAATGGCCCAGATGATTCAGTTTATATCATAACAATATTTTCTGTGCAGGTTGATATCAAATGATTGTTATGGAGACTGTATGTCTCTAGACAGTAGATGTATGCTACTATGGTGGATGTGTTCCACTGATTGTGACTATACGTCATTGATCAAGTATCTGTGTGCTACTTGGTGTGGTAGTGTACCACTGAATTGTAGTCGTGTACTACTATGGATAGACACAATTGTGCTCTATTGAATGATATTGTTCTGATTGCCTTGAAGACTATTAGTAGTTTTGGAAATGATTATCAGCTAGATGGATGATCAATGGAGAGAGATTTCCCAGATGGAAAATGGTTCAGGACATTTATTCTTCTAGGACATATGTCTGGATTAGAAGAATGGCTCTTGTGTCACTCTATGGAGTGAGTGACTTATCCAGAATCATGTCTGATTACTCATATGGAGTATGTTTTCGAGAGATGATGCAGCCAATTACACTGATAGTGATGATGGTGCTCATGATCTAGTCATGAGATAGTATATATGACTATGTTGATGCTACCGGGTGAATGGTATGTTTGTGCTCAAGACCATTATCTTCAATACCTCCCTAGCTAGAAGGGAGTGTTGATATTATGGTAGCTACGGGAGGTATTTACTTCCACGTGTAAACATGACTAGAATAGAATATTTCGGGAAGCAAGAAGAAACCCTGATTGATTGGTTAATAACCCTATAAGACAAGTCAGCTCAAGGGAATGACTTGTATTAGGTTATTAGCCTCCAAGAGAAGAAGCCGGCTAAAGGAAATAATATATACTAAAGAATTAGTATCTAGAATGAGAAGTTGGCCTAGACAATTTGCCAGATTTAGTATAAATACAGGAGGCCAGTCTTCATTCTGGCAAACATTCTCAGAACTGCAGAAGTAACACTTGTGTGCACTATAGTTGGCCAGTTTGTGCGCAAGTTTGGAGGAGAGTAGTTGTTACAGTTGTTGTAGCAAGCAGATTTCGGTTTTGGCTTGGACTATCACTTAGTTATGGTTTGGACTCTCTAATCAGCTCTTGCTTGGTGCATTATCCTTGGAGAAAGGTGTGCCACCCTTTGTTTGGCTATCTAGCCTAAGGTTTGCTTCCGGAATGGTTCTCTGTCAATGTTAAGGTGCTCGGAGGGTGGCTTTAGCCTATGGTTGGGTGACAATAGTGATATTGTCTATGGTAAAACGAGCACATCCATCATACTCTAACAAAAAGATCACCTTCGCACTCCTTAAAGCTCTCCCCCATGTCAAACATTGGTGTGAAACTTATTGGGAGCAAAGTTCCACAGAAGAGTCTGGAATATATGGGGTCGATCCCACTTGGGATTTTTTTGTGGACATGGTAAAGGAACAATATTACCATGTTGGCAACTATGAGGACATGTATATGAGATGGACCACACTGCGGGAAGAGAGGGGCCAAGAAGTTTCGTAGTTCACCAATACCTTCCATACCTTGTGCACCAAGCTAGGTATCAAAGACTTAGAACGACATTTGGTTATGAAATACCGTGGGGCTCTACACAGATACATCCAAACTGAAATGGATTTTCTGGACATCTCATCACTCTGTGCTACTTATCAATATGTTGTTAAAATCGAGTAGAAATTTAAGCACAAAAAAAAACGGGAGTTTGGGTCTGCAAATCTACAACAACCAAAGTTTGATAAAGACGACGCTAAAAAACAATCTCTATAAAACCAGTCCAAGCCACATGAAAAGAAGGGTCACAGGAAGGTGAAGAAGGACACCAGAAAATGTTACGATTTCCATAAATCCCTTGGCACAACACCGATGAATGTTGCTCAAAACAATCATTGGTGGTCGAAATCAAAGACAAGGAGCCGAACCCTGATTTAGAATCTGATTCAGAAAATACTGACATAAGACAGATCATTGACGCAGACCCCATTGCTATTGTCGTGACTGCAACAGTTCAACCAGAAGAACCAACGGATCCTGAAGAGGGGGAGCACCTTTTTCATTCACAGGTGTGGGTGAAGGGGACTCCGCTGCATTTTATTATTGATAGTGAAATCCAGAAGAACCTCATCTCAGCACAGGTCGTCAAACAGCTGGGATTGTCGACAACACCACACCCACAACCATACAATACTGGGTGGCTTCTCCAGGGACGAGATATTTGTGTCAACCAACAGTGTCGATTGTCATATGGCATCCAACCCTTCAAGGATGAGGTATTATGTGATGTTGCCGCATTGGATGAGTGTGATGTTCTCTTGGGCCAGCCATATATGTGGAAGCGCCATGCTATCTATGAGTCTTGACCCTATAGTGTCATTGTTACTCTAGGGGGTCATCTCTATAGGATACTAGAGGTGGTTCCAACGACTGTCCCACCTAAACAGTACTGCAAGGTACTATTTCATACTACAAAATTTAGCTTCTTCACAAAATGTTCAAAATGTGAACAAAGGATATTGCAACCACTACAGCCTTGGCCTAAGCACCTTCTATCCAACAGAAGCAGGTCGACAAAATTGTAGCAAAGTGAAAAGATTCCTTATGCACGTAGACGTCTCATGTAGCTAAACTGGTTAAAAAATTCCAAATCTTCTAGCCACAGGTTCGTGAAAACCTTCAAAAAGCTAAGCAGCGCAACTTCTCCAACCAGGCAAGCAGCTCATCAAGATGCAGATTCAGCAAACTCTTTTCCCTCTCCCCCGAGCACTCAACGCTATGGATACCATTGCTTCATAAGGAGGGAGGATTGATGCAAGTGGATATTAGTGGCCACCCACCTTTTCCAACTGGCTCAAAACAATTTTCTGGCAATTTTGACAATTTACTATTTTTAGCAGTTTTTAACTTTCGGGGCCATTTTGAGGGCCTAAATGAAGGTTTTTCATAATCAAGCTTCTCAATAATAGCTAAAGTCTTTGATTGAGCCCCCAAAATGAATCTCCTCAACGATACCTTTCCAACGAGCTATTGTGCGCCCCAAACAGAGATCGTATGCCAAAGTTACGCCCCCGGGAAATTGATACACCAAACAACCCAAAACGGGGTCCACAAAACTGTTGGCTTTTCATCTTCTAAGGTTAGGGTTTTGGATTTTCTTTATGATAAAAATATCTTTGGAGCCTCATTTTAAAATCATCTTCTCACAAATGCGAGTAGCCATCACATCTCTTCTTAGAGATAAGTTGTCACCATTCTAGCGAGTCTTTCACTCTGTATTTTACAGTCTTTGTACATTTTCGCTCATTAATAGAAAATTGTGTATTACTATATATCTGTGTTTATGGTTGCATCTCTGATACATTTCTGTTATAATATTGGATATCTGAGATATCTCTATACATTTCTTTATTATATCTCCGCTCTCATTTCGTGCCAAAAATAATCTGTATCGGAATGAACAGTCCAATGATGACATAGAATACATAAATAGCAATTGTTATAGATCACCACCAATAGATCCTTTATTTCCATACTTATTTTACAAAAACAAAGATGTGCAAATACATAATGAAAAAAATGCTTTCACAAGTAGATGAAGAATTGTTAATTCTTGAAGCATTTGATGAAGTTGAAAGTTGTCAAGAAAAATTCCCAACTTATGACAAAATGACTACCTTGCCATCAAAAATACTAGTAAAGAGAAATCTCCTAGTTGAGATATTTGTTGGAAACTACAACATAGAAGACGGACTTGTCAATGGTGTTGATGGAGCATTCAAGGGTTATTCAAAAGGAAAAAATGAAATGGATGTCATTTGGATAGATTTTGTTGATCCAGTTGTTGGAAAATCACAAAGAGATAATTTTCATAATTTCTATGAAAAAAATATTTCACCAAGTTGGACACCAATATTTCGAATTACAAAGCCATTGTCATGCCCTAGAGGAAATAATCAAACTACAATACGAAAACAATTCCCAATACAACTAGCTTGCGCTAGAACAATACACAAAGCACATGGATTGACTTTAGATAAGCTTGCATTTGATCCAAGCAATATTAGAACACATGGATTAGTATACACGGTGTTGTCAAGAGTCAAAACCATGAATTCACTATTTCTAATTCAAAAAATAACACAAGAAAACTTTTGTATCAACAGAAAAGCTACAATAGAAATGAAACGATTGTTAGAAAATCAATCATGGAAATTAGACTACGTACAAAGTTTGATCACATGTTCTGATAGAATTTCAATTGTAACTTTAAACACATGTAGTCTACATGCACACCTTGATGGCATTCTACAAGATGAAGACCTTGTGAGCAATATGATTATTTGTTTGTAAGAGACACGAACTAGTTGGCCACCAAACAAAAAACAATTTTCCAAATTCAATTTTAATGCCATACTCTGTCCATTTCTTGTATAGAAAGAAACATAGACATAATTGCAACAAAAAAATTCTGCAGTAACATAGTTGAACTTGTCATGTCTGAGGTGTATGTCCAACGACATGTTTGCTCCATTCACATCTGCCTCAACAATCATTGAAACAATTTCAACAACTAAAGTGCAAATGCTTCATAGTGGTTGTATATTGATAATCATTGGTGATTTCAATATTGACATTCATGCAAATAGTCAGAGAAGCAAAGAACTAGTAAACTACATGCATTCACAACATTTGCAAGAAATAACAAACAAATGTACTCCAAAAACAAAAACTCAAATTGACCACATTTGGACGAATTTGGATTCTAATGATTGTGAAGTCAATATATAAGATGCATATTGGACTGACCATGATGAAATATATGATTTGTTAAGCCTAAATTGAATTTCTCATCAAAGACTTGGCTTCATTTCTATTTATATTTCAAAAATGCAAAAGATATATATATATATATATATATATATGGTAGGTTTCTTGGCCCTTCTCATCTATTCATTGCTTTTCCAAATTAAGAGGTTTCCTTTTATGCAACACGAGAGAAGTATCTAAAATGAATATTGACACTTATGCCTTGTTTGAAATTAGTCAATATCTACATATAATGATAGTTCAAATATTCTTGTTATTATAAAGTATATTTGAAATTAGTTATAATGACATGAACCATGAATGTTGATTTGGTTTCTAAATACTAGGTGAAATATTTTAACTTGTACTTGAAAAAAAATTGATTGTGTAGACTAATATGCTTTTTTATTTTCTGAATTTTTTATTGTATTTGATCATTGTTTGCAAATGCAGATTTGTCTTTATTTATTCTAGATTCTTGTTATTCTTTTCTTTGAACTTGTTTGTAATTAAATTGTAAAATCAAGTCAGAATTGGGGTGTTTGAGTACTAGGGATTTTTGTTGTATGAACACTAGGGGATTTTTGTTGTAGCTTTAAACTCCATAGTCAAATTTTGTTGACATAAGTTTTGTTGATTTTTTTTTTTGGGGGGGGGGGTCTAAGATTAATTAAAGTTTTCAAAAATTAAATATCTTTTTATAACTTTCAAAATTTAAGTAATTTTTTTGTAATTGGTGGAAAATATTGACTTGACAATTTTCCCTTGCTATGCAAAAAAAATGTTTTATTAAAAAAAACATTTTTTCACATTTCCTTAATTAAATTAATGAATATTAATTAGCATTCCTTCGAATTCAAAATGCAATAAACGTAGACAACAATGTAATTTTTATTTTTTTAAAAAATTGTTATCTTTTTAAATTAGTTTTATTAGTTTTTAAAAATACTTTACCATAGTATTTAGCTTAAAACATGTAGAGCATTTGAACTTGATTCCTAGAAAATTTCCCTTTCCTCTCCCGAAACAAGTAAAAAAATAACATTTGGTTAGTTCATTCATTGCAGCAACAAAATGATTTCCCACAAAGCAGATAGCTAGACAATTACCAATGATGATGACCAACCAACAAAGAGGTAGAATGCTTATCCCTTTGCAATAGAAAAGGAAAAAGAAACTTGTATTACCTTTGCATATTACTTCATTATAGAAAAATTGAATAATAGCTTAAATTTTGAACACAAAAAAATAATCCAAAAAAATGGATTTTGTTCACAGGCAAAGCAAAGATAACCTAATACCATCTTCCATATTTGACATATGCATGGGGAAGTCAACCAATGTTTTTGAAGGAGATGTTTTAGTTGTATACGGTCCTGCTCCCATGAGAACATCCAACTCACCTCCAAAAGCCCAAGTTGTGCATGTCGATCTTGTTGACATGCATGGTCAGATTACAATCACCGTGAACATCAGTGACAAGCTTGTATCACAGTTCTTGCCACATTTTTCTCCTGGTAACAACATTCGAATTGTAGGATTCGATATCATATAAAAAAGCAAATATGAAAGAGGAGATGCTAGTCGTTGCATTACAATGACTGCAACCTCTATAATTGAAAACATATTGTTAGTTTGTGTTCAACGAAGGCTCATTCCAGATACTACAGTCAATGCACTTTTGGATGCAAATGATGACTACTCAATTGGTAGTTTTGCAGCAATTGTTACAGGATGTCGTCAAAACAATCGTTAGTTTGAAATGTATGTGAAAGATGGTGAAACAACTCATGACGAGGCCACAGTAAGGATTTCAATCTAAACATCCATTTTATTTAAATTACTAAGTTACATGTTGCATTTTCATTTTTTTTGCATATTTCATATTTGCATGTTTATTTGATCGTAAACATTTACATTTCATCAATGTTTACTAGGTGCACTTGAATGACCAGTACAAACAAACATACTTTGAAATCCAACAACTTATAGGAAAAGGAAAAACAACCATGCTCCTCTTCAAAAATGTGGTTAGTGGTGGTCCAAAGGGTGTTGATGAATGCAACTATGTGAGACATTCTCTAGCTTACAAACCTGTGAGATGTGGATCATTGTAGCTATGTGAGTCTTTCTCTCAGCTTACAAACCTGAGAGAAAGCCCCTAAGAAGGTTATGTGGTTCCTTCCTAAGACAGAGCTAGGAATGTAGAGATGACCTCCTACACTCAGAGAGTTGAGAAGAACTCCAGATGATTATCTAGTGGGAAAGGCGATCTGTTGAGTTGGACGTGCATGTGGCTGAGCATAAGGTGAACGCGTGAAATCCCAAAGTCTTGGGTGCATCGTCATGTGAACATAAATGAAGATGATGTATTAGCCTCCTCTGAGCAATAGAGTTGACGAGAAGACTCTAGATGATTCTCCTGTGTGAGGCAGTGAGAAAGAAGATCTGTAGAGTAGACGTGCCTGTGGACGAGCACAAGTGAACGTGTGAAGATCTGGTTCTTCTGTGTAATGCAGTGAATCAGAGATATGAAATCCCTATGGATGTGCCCCTAGTGGATGAGCACTGGTGGGTGTATCAGATCCTTTTCTATATATTGTTCAAGAGTTAGACCTGCCTGTAACCCTAATTGTAATATAAAGGGTACAGGTCGGCCCTACCTCAATGTGATTAATAATAAATGTAAAAGATAATTAATCTGGATAATATTGATTGTAATAATAATTATTATTATAATATGATTTAGAGAGGTCGGCCTTGTTGAGCCAATAGACACTTCAGTTGATAGGATAAGTCTAATATAAGTAAAGGGAAATTCCCCATTGTGGAATCATATCTTTCATGTGAGAATGGAAATTTCCGCAAGTACACTTCTTTGGGAAAAGGTGTGCACCTCTCTTGGGCGCTAGAGTTCTAGGGTTTGAAGCACCCTCTTGTGTGCTAAGGTATTTCTTGGTGGTGAAGGTCCTTCTCTTGAAGAATATAGCAAAGGATTTGGCTGGGTTTTCTTCCCTTGTTGAAAAGGGTTTCCCAGGATACATTTTGTGTTTTTGTGCATGGTGCTTCTTCTTGTGATCTTGGTTGTTGCAGCATTTATGGTTATGGTTAAATGATAAAATGGAATAAACCTCATGATTAACCTAACACATTGAAAAATCAACATGGTATCAGAGCATAGGTCTTGAATAACCCATTGCACAAGCTACAAGATTTTAGCAGTCATCCTTCTTCTTTTGCAGAACCGTACGACCCTCCTAGCGTTTCCAGAAAATTTTGTACGACCTCCTTTTCAGTGGTAATTCAGCCCTTAATACTTGTACGTTGGGGATACTTTTGGCATAGAAGAGTACGACCTCTTCCAGCGCATCTCTAGAAGCTCTCAAAATGAAATTCTAAGAAATTTTGATTTTTGGCCCTAGGGTTTCTAGGGTGCTGAAATTTCCTGGAGAATATCAATTATGGGGTTCTGAAGAAACATTTTCCTAAATCAACGAGAATATATGTGATACTATCAAATTGATTGTTGGCATTCATAAGTCCAATATAATCCAAGGTTGTAAATTCAACCTAATCATTAGGTTTTCAAAAATCCAGTTGGCAAGTATTTGAAGAAACCAATCAAATGAAGAACATAACATTAGTAGAAGATAAGCTTGATGGAGCAAGCAACTTCATCCCCTAGAAATCAAAGCTTCTAGTCACTCTTGAAGAAGATGACCTCTTGGATGTGACAACTAAAACTCTAATAGACATAGCTACAAATATAGAGAAGAAGATAAGAAAGGAAGAAGATGTCAAAGCAAGAAAAATAATCATCTACTCAGTAAGAGATCACGTCTTACCTCATATTGTCAATCTGAAGACAACCTATGATATGTATGAAGCCTTAAAAGGAATGTTTGAAAGTGACAACACTCTCAGAGCTCTTACCTTAAAGAGCCAACTTCAAAGTACCAAGATGATGAAGGGTGATACAATTGCTCTATTCTTTATGAAGTTATCAAAGATTAAAGAACAACTAGAGACCATTGGGGAAATCATGTCTGATAGAAAACTTGTCTTAACCACTCTCCAGAATCTTCCAAAATCATGGGAGCCTTTCATTCAGAGTATCATTGGAAGAGAAGCTCTACCAACCTTTGATCGTCTATGGATAGATTGCACTCAATAAGAACTTAGACTTAGAAATAGAGGAGTGGAAGATTCCTCAGAAGAAAATCATGCTCTTGCACTTCATACAAAGAAGGGAGGAAAATTCAAAAGAATTTCCAGGCAGACATTTAAAGGTGAAAAGTCTTCATCCAATCCAGGTTATCAAAGAAGAGATGTTTCACAAATTCAGTGCTTTAGATGTGACAAGTATGGACACATTGCAAGAAACTATCCAACCAGGAAGAAGGGAAGACATCATGCTTCCACCGTTGACATTGATCCAGATCCACCTAAAAATAGTGAAGAGAAGAGAGAGGAAAAGTACTTCCTCTAGAAAGACATGACTACAAAACTAGGTAAATCAATTGATTTCTAACTTTATAGTTGATTGCATTTTTTTTTCAAATAAGTGAAGGGTATTATTCCTAGTATGGGAGCTCTCAAATACTTGGACCATTATCCCTGGTACGGGAGTCCAAACCATATTTAATTTGTTCATTATACAAGAACAAGCAGAAACATTGTCCTTGAAAAGGAGATAGCCTTTCAAAATCCAGAGAATCTCAGATGGAGATTGACAGTAAGACAAATACCTTCTCCCCCTTCAGTAGTTCAGAGGGAGACAAACGTTGTTCCAGTTGATATGTTCAGAGATATTGCAGTAGGGAAAAAAAAGGCCTACCTAGATCTTGCAGAGAAACATACAAGCCACTCAAGGCACATCCTCAGAAAGCAAAAGAGTTTTTTAAAGCTATCCTTCAATCATGAGCCACTTCACTGATGTTGAGCTTCCTCATATTAGAGAAGCAACTAGAGAACAAGTATGGCAAGATGCCATAACATAAGAATACCAATATATATTAAAGAATGATGTATAAGATATTATTCAGAAACTATAAGGGAAGTCTATGGTAACTTCCAAGTGGATCTATAAGATCAAACATGCAACTAATGGAAGTGTCGAGAAATACAAAAGGAGATATATAGCTAGAGGTTTCTCACAAACAGAGGGAGTCGTCTATGATAAGACACTTGATCTAGTAAACCTGATACACTTCCATCTATACTACCATCCATGAGTTGGAAACTATATCAGATAGATAGATTCTCGATGAGTTTGGATTTCAACAAAGAATGTTGCTAATCCAAACCTATATTATTACAGTGTTGGTGACGAGAGCCTGATTTTGATGACTTATTCAGAAAACCTTGTTTCTGAATTCGAGATGAAGAAATCTGAGTATGATGCACTACTTCTTGGAACAAGAAGTATGATAGAGGACCGATGAGATTTTCCTAAGACAAGGAAAATATACAGTAAAGATATTAAAGAAGTTCAAGAATGACAGAATACAAAATCCACCATGATAAATTTAGAAGGAGAAGGTTGATGACGATTCAGACAAGACTGATACACATTGGATCACCAATGTATTTGGTTAAAACCAGACTTGATTCATGCCATGCAGTGAATGTGTTTATCCATTACATGAGTCAACCGAGACAGACTCACTAGACAACAACAAAACATGTATTGAGATATATACAAGGCATGATTGGATATGGCCAATGATATGCCTCCAATGTGAACTTGAGTTTGCAGGATATGCCGATTCAGATTGAGCAGAAAGTATAGTGGACCGAAAGAACACATCCGGTTATTGTTCTACCATGAATTTTTCCATGGTTTCCTGATGCAGCAGGAAACAAAACTCTATGGTCTTGAGCACCACAGAGGTAGAGTATATAGCATCGAGTATGTGAAGCAATATGGCCTCACAAACCTCTAACAGAATTACTTGACCATGAGATGGATCCTATGATGATAACCAAGAAGCCATGCGTAAAGATCCTTGAGAACCTAGTGTTTCCTGATGGATCGAAACACAATGAGATGAAATATCCTTATGTCAGAGATATGATACAAAGGAAAATCATACACATCCAGTACCTTCCTACACATGAGAAAATTATAGACATTTGCACCAGACTAACTTGGTGAGAAATGCCTTCCTAATTGAGAGGGAGTAATGATGATTCCAACCAAAAACAAAATTCAGAGTACATCTGTGTGAGACTTGGCATGATGAAGAATGCCTCCCTAGCTAAGAGGGAGTGTTGATGAATTCAGCTATGTGAGACATTCTCCAGCTTACAAACCTATGAGATGTGGATCATTGCAACTATGTGAGTCTTTCTCTCAGCTTACAAACCTGAGAGAAATCCCCTAAGAAGGGTATGTGGTTGCTGCCTGAGACAGATCTAGGAACATAGATATGACCTCCTCCATTTAGAGAGTTGAGAAGAACTCCAAATGATTATCCAGTGGGAAAGGCGATCTATTGAGTTGGACCTGCCTATGGCCAAGCACAAGGTGAATGTGTGAAATCCCAAAGTGTTGGGTGCATCATCATGTGAACATAAATGAAGATGATGTATTAGCCTCCTCTGAGAAGCAGAATTGATGATAAGACTCCAGATGATTCTCGTGTGTGAGGCAATGAGAAAGAAGATCTGTAGAGTGGACGTGCTTGTGGACGAGCATAGGTGAACGTGTGAAGATCCGGTTCTTCTGTGTAATGCAGTGAACCAGAGATATGACATCCCTATGGATGTGCCCCTAGTGGATGAGCACTAGTCGGTGTATCAGATCATTTTTTATATATTGTTCAAGAGTCAGACCTGCCTGTAACCCTAATTGTAATATAAAGGGTATAGGTCGGCCCTACCTCAATGTGATTAATAATAAATGTAAAAGATAATTAATTTGGATAATATTAATAATAATAATATGATTTAGAGAGGTCGGCCCTGTTGAGCCAATAGACACTTCAGTTGATAGGATAAGTCTAATATAAGTAAAGGGAAATTCCCCATTGTGGAAATTTCAGCAAGTACACTTCTTTAGGAAAAGGTGTGCACCTCTCTTGGGCACTAGAGTGCTAGGGTTTGAAGCACCCTCTTGTGTGCTAAGGTCTATCTTGGTGATGAAGGTCTTTCTCTTGAAGAATATAGCAAAGGATTTGGCTGGGTTTTCTTCCCTTGTTGAGAAGGGTTTCCTACGATACATTTTGTGTTCTTGTGCATGGTGCTTCTTCTTGTGATCTTGGTTGTTGTAGCAATTATGGTTATGGTTAAATGATAAAATGGAATAAACCTCATGATTAACCTAACACATTGAAAAATCAACAAAGGGATCCCGCAATATAAGAACAGGTCTATCTAGTTTCCTTGAACCACTCAATGATGATTCTACAAAGTCTTATTTACAAACTCTTGCAAAAACAACTATTCAAGCAAGTTTTGTTGAAACAAACTTACTTTTACAACTAACTTCTCTTGTTTCTTTACATTTGTGTAGTATACTAACAAAAATTCTATGAACAAAAAAAATTGCAGGTGAGTGGAGTACTCCAGCCAAGTGATGTCTTCTTGCCTCCATTCAAACCATTTTGCAATGAATGTATGCAAATTGTTATAACAATGGATTTTCCAATAGATGACATGTTGCATTGCACAAAATGTGCTTGTAAAACATCATATTCATATGAGCACAATCTACAATTTACAATGCACACAACGAATGACAATATCAACTGCACTCTGCCAAGGGAACTCCTCGAAATTTTATTCCCTAAACTCATTCAAATATCATTTGCACAATATAAACAAAATATTTCAGAAACTGTTTTCTTGCTACAGGCATTTTTCATCAATGGAAATTTTATAATTACAATGGATAACATTATTATTGATGTCAAACAAATATGACATGCTTGCATATCTACATGTAAGTTCATTTACATTATATAATTATTAAAATATAAAAAATATTTTGTAATCTATTTTAGTTTTCTCCTTGCAAAAGTTATTTATAATTCTTTTTACTTTTGCAGGTATCACTTCACACTCTACACTATGAAAGAAACTACATCTTTGGAGGAAAACAAGTTTTTGGAAAAAAAATAACAAACATCATATAGCGTGTTTTTTGTGATCCATTACAATAGTTAAACTTACATAATTGGTGGAAAATTACATATTGTCATCTTTTTAAATCATGCTGATTTTTAAATAAGAATTATATGTGTTTAAAGAAATTCTTACATATAAGATCGTTATATATATGCAATTTATGTTATGTATTGTAGTTTCTTGGCTACTATTTCATGAAATTTTATATTTCTCGTTTAGGAAATTAAATAACTATTATCATCCAAATGAAGAGGTTCTTGAAAGTATTTATTCTTTTTCTTATAAATTTTGGGTAGAAAAATAAATAATGCACTTTAAATCGAAATAAGGGAACTTATTGTTTTCAAAGTTTTAATTTAATTAAATATTTGTTGATGCATGGCTCGATCTGTTGAGGCGATAAGATATTAGGGTACGTTGTGTCACGTAAACAGTAAAGAGTAAACCATTATAACACTGAATTTCACAATACCAAACAGATATCGATGCTCTAATGTTATGTAACACCCATGTTTCCTCGAGCTTGTAATTAATCATAAGATAGGATTTACCATGCTAAGGCATGTGGACAGTGTAAATGTATTAATGTTTGAGTTGCCAATAACTGACTGTGGGGTTGAAGCCTTGAAAGTACTGGCCATGATATCACTAGAGGAAATATTGTGAAAACTATAAGAAAGGGTTCATTATATCAAATAACACCAAATTCCCTTGATGGGGATAATAAATCTTCTTCGGATCCCAAGGAGAGAAATCGGTTAATGAAGAAAGGACTAGTGGTTGAATTATCAACCACTCCCATGAATGGAAGCATGGCCAAACTACAGAATGTCAGCCCGAAGTACCACTGGGTATGACAGACCAAGCTGATCGGAGTTTCCTTCTGACAAAAGGAACAACATGGGTCGAGAACCATCCTGGAAGGAAAGAGATACAAATGGATAAGGAGAATGCACAGAGCTCTCAAGCGAATAATGAATAGAAGGCTATGAGCTTGATGTTGAGTGAAGTATCTAATAAACCTCGCCAAGGCCATAACAGAGAGAGATCTCTGAAAGTTCGTCGAGAACAGAACCTGAGCAGAGGCCGAAACAGAGAAAGAATCCTTGAGAACTGCGAGAGTTCCCTGGTGATATCATGGCTTGGCATGGGGGTGGCTAAAGTGCTAAGAATGAACGCCTCTGAGCCTATGGTCAGGTGGAAGGACGAACACCCACAGTCAATTAGTTGGCTACTACCTGTAATAGATAAGTAATCACATATCTTGTGTATTTAAGTAGTACTGTGAATTAAGTTGGATATCCTATGAATGTTACAGGGATGGATATGTTTGCTTAATGATTTATACTATACCCTTTTTGTGTTTGCTTGATTGTGTAATTAGGCAAGTAGGAAATTGTATGAATTGGATGTGTTTTTATACTCATAAATGCTTGTGTTATGTGGTGGCTTAAACCATAGCCATGAACTGTGAGTTCATCGACCTTAGGTACAGTTTCATGTACGCATGTTGACCCTCCTAATCGTTCTGAGTCTCTTGGAGGACGGAGCTAGTTAAGCTCAGGAGAGATAGTGCAGATATGCACAGGCTCTCTACGAGGCAAGCAGAGACTGAGAACCACTTAAGTTCTAGACTTGATGAAGGAGCGCAAGAATAGTGCATAAGACCCTTCTAAGTGTTAAGCTCAGGAGAAAGAGCACACCACTCTTAAATCCTTCATAACTGATGAAGCTCAGGAAGGATAGCGAGACTCAAGTATCGAAAGGGAATATCCTTTCGTTTGGAAGATGAACAGACAAGAGTCGTTCAGAAGGATTCAAGGTCTGTTGCGACTATTAGATTTGAAGGAGGAGCATAGGCGTTAACGCCTCGACTCCTTCAGTCTTCACAAGATCGACGAATGTTGGTAGTCATCATGAAGGGGATGGATACTCTGAAACATGAAGTCGCAATGCGATATGTTGGCACAGGGGAAGACCCAGGGTTCAACGCACCAACAACACACCAACAAAACCCTGACTACCGGCCCTTTCGGCAACACCTGCGAAGCAGATGAAGTCTCACCCGAGGTAGAGGCAGGGGTGGTTGCAGGACTCCAGTGTCTACAACCTTAGTTGGGACACAGATCTATGATTCTAATCACTTAACAGAGCACTCAACAGTTATATTTATCAATATTCAGTCTTAGTTACATTGCAGTTAAACCCTAATCACAGTACAATGCAGTGGTCAACCAGATCTGGCTTCTAGCAGCACTTAGCATGATGAAACAGATTAGATCTTAACAGATTCAGCATTAAGCACATGTATATAAGTCAGATCTAACATTCATCCATATTATTAAGCACATAGCATTAACATATCTATCTATCATTCATCTATGTTAAAGCACTAAGCAAGAAAACATATAAAGATATCAATACACCACACAGAGCAAAGCAACACAACATGTACGTGGTTCACCCCCACCCTAGGGCTACATCCACCAACTCTTCTCTTCTTTATTATCTTGGATCAAGCTCCTTACAAGCACAAAGCATTCAAGTTCCACTCTGCAGAGGACAGGAGATCTGCACACCTCGCTAGATCCTCCTTCCTTGCATTACAGCACAAAGCCTTCCACAGTCTGTTACAACCACTTGCACTTAGCTCTGCAAGTCTCACCCAGTATGCACAAAGCATCTATAATCCATACTTAGCACTTAGCCAAATATCACATAGATGCAACTCTAGCACTTAGCCATTCGCACCTGCTTAACACTTAGCTCACCGACCTAACATCACATAGATGCAACTCTAGCACTTAGCCATTCGTACTTGCTTATCACTTAGCTCACCAACCTAACATCACATAGATGCCTATCTTTACATCATCTAGACTTCTATTTATACTTTACAAAATAGGCCTAAACATGGGTAAACTCATGGGCCGACATCCCCATACCCATTACATAATCCCAAATCCCAAAAAGGGCCCTAAAAGGGGCCGAGATCCCGCGATCTCCGCTTCATCTTGCGCTCTGCCTTTGACATCCTGTCGAAGTCCCAAAAGTAGCTCAAACATGACCAAGACTCCTCAAAACTTGGTCAAGGGCCAACAGGCCCTCAACACTCACCTGTGACTCGTCCCGAGTCACTCTGATCTGACTAGTTCTGCTTCAAAAGCCTCAAGCTTGGCTCGAGCTGCTTCGACTTGTTACTATGCTACGATCTCCTGTTCAATGAACTCATGTATGACTGCTTCGTTAACAAGTCCTTCGAGGCATTGTTTAGCTGCAGTGACAACTTGCTCCAGTTCCACTCCTCGAGCTTCGATTTTTGTGAACAGTTGGTAAGCCTCATCCTGTACAAGTTGGAGTCTTTGAGTTACTTCCATAACTCTACTCTGAATAGTATGGACCTGTTGTTGGGCAGTGCACTACTCTTGGGATCGCTTCATTCTTTCTACAGCTGACAGGGGCTTCAACTCCGCATGTATTGTCTCTGCTTGATACTTCGCTTCCTGGAGTTGTGTCTCCAGTGCCTTCAATTATGGATTCCCAGTGAGTTGTTCATACATTTGGGCACTACGATCACTCAGTTGCTTGTGTTCCAGAGCAAGGACTTTTATTCTTTTAACTGCGCTTCGAGCAGTTTCTTCCCTTTGGTCCCTTACATCCTGCAGGGTGTCAGGTATAGTGCAGAGCTCTAAATCTAATATTCATTGTTGTAGCCGCTCTATTTGATGCGTGACTCGGTCTTCTGCCTATAGCTCTAAGCCTGTCATAGAGCAGAGTTCTTTGTTTACTGCTTCTTTTACTTCGAGCTGCTCTGCGAGCAACTGTTCTTTCTCTTGCTGCATTTGTGATTTCCTCGCGTCAAACTTGGCCTGGAGAGCAACCTTCTCTTGTTCTGCAATTCGATGTTGTTCTACAATGTCACCTTGTACTTGCTTCAAGGTCTAGGTAACTTGTTCTGCTTCTTCTTGTGCCCAACGAAGATGAGCTTCGACCGCATCGGCTAATCGACGGAGTTGGGTTGGCTCATCCCCCAACTCTAGTTCTCCTGATGACAGGGGTGCAGTGGACATTGCGTAACTGGACTGAAGGGCCTGTTGTACCCTCGTAACTTGACCTTAAGTCTGTCATACATTTCCTCTTGATTAGCTTCTTGTTTCTCCACGATTTCCAGTGAAGCATCGTTGAGGGCTGCTATGATGAAGTCAAAGTCATCAGTGGTAGGCACGGTCTTCATCTTGGTCATGATGGCTCTTGATTTCTTTTGGGAAGAAGGTTTCGGGGGAGAAAACTTCCTCTTCTTCAGGGGATCGGTCTCTTCTCTAGGCAGTGTTACTTTGCCTTGCTTCTGTTCAGCTCCTGTGCCATTTATTTCTTCCTCCTCACCCCCTCAGTCAAGTGATACTCCTGAGGTGTTGCTTAGGTCTTGGACCTCTTCGGTATTCTTTGTTTTGTTGGGTCTAGGTGTATCATGCATGGTTTCTGGGCTGTCAGGGTCGGACATCTCTGTAGGGTATGTTGGAATAAGGAGATCTATCGACTAGTCCATAGTGATCTCCTCAAGATCCTCTTCCGTGAGCTTGTAGTACGATTGCAGCTGCTCCTTATGTTTATCGGCTCGTGCTGTAAGGTAGATGAAGTGTCGATCTGCGCAGAACTTCATCTGCGGTCTGAATCTTCGGAGTCATGCGAGGTTCTTCTTCTATGGCTCTCTTCGGCTGAAGGTAGTACGTATGAAAAACAACATTCGACTGCCATTGTTTGTTCATATCACTCAAGTACCATAGTGTAACAAACTTCGTAGCAAGCAGCTCGAATGGTTCGATATCCGGGAAGGTCGCACCTTCCGGCATCTCCCAGGAAACAAAGGCAATAAGGATCAGGAGCTAGCTAAAGTGGAACTTGTAGCCCTGATCCTGTGCTTCGCGACAGTCTAGCTCTAGCTGATTCACCAGGTACTTCGCCCAATTCATTTGTAAACCTTTTACGCTCTTTGCTACGAGGTCAACAACAAAGCCTGTGGCCTGCGTAGGTCTGTTCTTCCTTACTAATTTTTCGGTTATTAACTGACAAGCTAGGCACACTGCGTAATTCTGGATGGAGGCTACCTTGTAGCCTTGCTTT
Source organism: Picea engelmannii (assembly GCA_009831015.1). Classification (NCBI taxonomy): domain Eukaryota; kingdom Viridiplantae; phylum Streptophyta; class Pinopsida; order Pinales; family Pinaceae; genus Picea; species Picea engelmannii. Next base: position 451,720 of record ML795458.1, read on the forward strand.
CCCTTTTCGACATCGCCACATGTATCCTTGATTTTTTGTGCTAGTGCGTGATTTGTGGCTTTTTCTGGATAGAACTCCTATGGATCAGGTCCTTGCATACTTAAGCCTGTGATCCTATGGATCAACAATGGTTCGACTATGATACAATGGTCTAGCCATAAGTAGTTGCCATGGTAACATGAAATAACTTGACACATGCATTGACTTCCTAATGCCTTCCGAAGTGTGGGATCTTCATGACATTTAACAGGGTGGACTGCGTGAGGTTCATCGTCCATGGTAGAGGGATTATCTTTGAGTTCTTCCCCTTTGTTTGGGTCAGGTATTTATACGGGGCAAGCATACTGTAGTTTTTGCGATCTCTGAGGTTGAAGTCACCGAACTTCAACGCTACGATCTTATCCTGTTGTGCTTGAACTGCACGTATCCCCTTCGGAAGGTATGCAGTAACCATGGTGTACTTGAATTTTCTTGGCACACTATCTCAACTCACTGCCCCAACCAGAGGCAGGATGTAATCCGACAATATGGTCAGGATCAACTTCGCATTGGCTAGGTTATCTCTGTGTTTGGTTTGCTTTTCCATTGATGGTCGGGATGGTCCAGCTCCGCAAGTAGTCGACGAAGAGGCTTACACTCCTCTTATCAAAGATGCCTATACACCTATAGACATCACTCTTTCAGACATGACTCTCTTAGTCATGAGCTCGATGAGTACTTCTTTCACAGACTCTTCGACTACGCTAAGTTCTTCGGACAGACACTCATGGTTGAATATCTTGGGTTTGAAGAGTAACTATTCAATGCAACGAGATAGATGGAACTAACACGGTGGTCACTGTGCGAAATCAACTATGTTGCGATCTTAGATAGTCACGATTGGAAAAAGTGTTCTCATTGCTTGGCACGACGGGATAAATAGATAACTCAGAAACGAATCTCTTGCAACAAGCGAGAAGCCTTCATTAACTTTGTTTTGTTCATTGTGGTGTGGTCCCAACAGTCTGGTGGCAAAATTTCTGACCATAAATGTCTTTCTATCTGTTCAGGTCGTCGGTCGAACGGTCTTACTGTTCCAACAGCTATATTGCTTCACCATGGTGAAGTGCCATGTGACGTTGTTCTAATATTCTGGTGAAGGTCCAATTTTGTGAATTTTCCTTCTAAGAAGTTCCCTCGGGAACTTTCTGTAACTTTTCAATCTTAGCTCTCTTTTTACTTAGTTTTCTAGCCTTCTTTCCAATGAGCTTCAACTCGGAGTTCCTTTTTCCATTCTGATTCTTATCTCCTTTCGGCAGAGTAACTTCGCGTTGTTGAGATTCTTTCCTAGAAATCAGGGGTAATACTTCATCTATATCTGGAATCGGTACTTCAGTCTTCTGTGGGTCTTCTAATGTTCTTCCAGCCTCGACATCCACGTCTCTGGTTTAAAATAGCTTCGCTCGGTTCTCCTGTTCTTCAATCAAGTGTACAATCCTCCTAGTCATGAAATCTTTCAACTCTTGCTTCTTTTATTCTAAGACTTCTTCTTCTTTCCTTCTGGCCTGATCTTTTTCAATCCATGGTTTTCCTAATAACATAGCAAATGGAGTGTTGTTCTCAATAAAATTTAACAACTTCAAATTCTTCCTCTGTCGAAGTTCCATGAGTACTCATAGATATCCTGGTAAGTCTTCCACATAGGGTTATCAACTTTCCTCTAAATAATCCTATTCCTCCCAATGAAGGAGTCATAGCAGGCTCCCCTAAAAATTTCCAAGTTCTCTCTGTCATGATATTCACCTGTGTTTCCTCATCCAGAACACAGTCAACGTCGAAGTCTCCTATTCTTGCTTCAATGCATTATTTTTCTTTGAAGATCTCTGATAAGCTGACATGTTAGTGATCATTCAAGGTTTTTCATCTGTAGCAATACTTTCTCGGATTCTTTCTGGGGTTCTGTCATAATCTCAGTTTCTGGATCTGCCTTGGGGTTTTCTTGGTTCATATTCATTCTTTCAACCTTAGCAATCATTCTAGGGCAATCCAATACTTCATGGTCCAGAGCTTTACAATAGAGGCAACTAGGCTTTCTTCTAGGGCATTCCTTAGCAAGATGTCCTCATCTTCTACAACTGTAACAAAGGGTCAATCCTCTCTTTCTCTTAAATGATCCCCAACCTTTCTTGTACTGCGCACTAGGATCATGGTAGCTAACCTGCAACAAATTCTTTCTAGAGTCCTACATCCATTTGTTAGTCCAAACATTCTTTCTATGCATAGGTATAACATATCTTTCATTGTTCTTATCAGATCTACTCATATCAAATATTCTTTCTTCTATCAGTGCCCTAGTTTTCAATCTAGGACAAATCTTATCAAACATACCTAGATTCATACTTTAGAAACAAAAATTTCCACTAATCTTATCTTCAACAGAGCACAGAGCTTCCAGATATTAAAACTTTTCATTATTCTTACCTTTATCAGAGCACAAAGCGTTCAGATCTTACCTCTTTTCTTTAGATCATACTTCTTTCTTTAGCACAGAGCTTCACAAATCAAGTAGAATACTGCGCACTAGAGCGACAGATCTATGCACAGAGCTTTCACAATTCCAGGTCAGGTCTTTGCACAAAGCATCTCTTTCCTTAGTTCCCAGCAATCACAGTTTCAGGTCCCAGCAATGGAACCATTTTTTGGCACAGGGGCAGACCCAGGGTTCAACGCTACAACAACGCACCAACAAAACCCTAACTACCGACCCTTTCGGCAACACCTGCGAAGCAAATGAAGTCTCACCCGAGGTAGAGGCAGGGGTGGTTGCAGGAATCCAGTGTCTGCAACCTTAGATGGGACACAAATATGTGATTCTAATCACTTAACAGAGCACTCAACAGTTATATTTATCAATATTCAGTCTTAGTTACATCGCAGTTAAACCCTAATCATAGTACAATGCAGTGGTCAACTAGATCTAGCTTCTAACAACACTTAGCATGACGAAACAGATCAGATCTTAACAGATTCAACACTAAGCACATGTATATAAGTCAGATCTAACATTCATCCATACTATTAAGCATATAACATTAACATATCTATCTATCATTCATCTATGTTAAAGCACTAAGCAAGAAAACATATAAAGATATCAATACACCGCACAGAGCAAAGAAACACAGCATGTACGTGGTTCACCCCCACCCTGGGGCTATGTCCACCAACTCTTCTCTTCTTTATTATCTTGAATCAAGCTCCTTACATGCACAAAGCATTCAAGTTCCACTCCACAGAGGACAGGAGATCTGCGCGCCTCGCTAGATCCTCCTTCCTTGCGTTACAACACAAAGCCTTCCATGATCTATTACAACCACTTGCACTTAGCTCTGTAAGTCTCACCCAGTGTACACAAAGCATCTACAATCCATACTTAGCACTTAGCCCAATATCACATAGATGCAACTCTATCACTTATCCATTTGTACTTACTTAACACTTATATCACCGGCCTAACATCACATAGATGCAACTCTAGCACTTAGCCATTCATACTTGCTTAACACTTAGCTCACCGGCCTAACATCACATAGATGCCTATCTTTATATCGTCTAGAATTCTATTTATACTTTACAAAATAGGCCTAAACATGGGTAAACCCATGGGCCGACATCCCCATACCCGTTACATAATCCCAAATCCCAAAAAGGGCCCTAAAAGGGGCCGAGATCCCGCAATCTCCGCTTCGTCTTGTGCTCCGCCTTCGATGGGCTGTCAAATTCCCAAAACTAGGTCAAACATGACCAAGACTCCTCAAAACTTGGTCAAGGGCCAACACAACCTGGACCATAGATTCAAGGATCTATTGGGACCCCCTTGACTGTCGAATCTGTGATTACGGAGTTCGTGAGACAGGAGAATTGCACATTGGTGCGATTAAACTCCTGAAACCCAAAGTTACGAAGTAGATGTCAACCATTGGATCATTCGAAGTAAACCTCAAACGTCAGATTGCCAAAGTGAATCTAAGCCGTCAGATCAACAGCTTCGGGAAATCCATTCGAGAGTTTCTCAGTTGAGGTTTGAGAGTTGAGATTTCCAAAGCCCGGAGAGCCGGAAGTCCGAAGTGGAATCTCAGTTGTTCGATTTATCAAGCGAATCTAAGTTGTTAGATATCACAAGTGCATAAGAGGCGAGTTTGAAACTTGAAACTCCTAAAGCAGAGAGCCAAAATATATCTGGACCCTTGAATCCAAGAGGGTACGTGTCAGCAGGTCGGAAGATCTAGAGGAAGGCGGAGGTTGAAGTGTTGAAACAGCTGAGGCCCAAAGAGCCGAAGAGCCATGAGTCATTGATCTGTGAGGAGACACTTGTCAATAGATCTCGAACTCTGGGAAAATCTGAAGTGGGTTTTCAGTTTGATAACTGAGATCGTCGAAGCGTGAAGACCCAAAGAAAGATTTGGACAATGAGATCTAAGGGACACGTGGCACGAATCTGTGAACTCCAGGTAAAGCTCCGAAGTGATTTGTAGCCGCTAGATCTAAGAGGAACGTGACGTAGATCCATACACTCCAGGTAAAGTCTCGATTAATCCTCGATTGTTGGATTCGGGGGAGACATGCATTAGTGGATCTTATACTCTAGGTAAAAGCCATTGGGAAAAAGAGGTTTGAGATTTGAGATCTCAGAAGTCCGAAGACCCGAAGGAGATCTCGACTGTTGATTGAGAAGAGGGTCGTTGGACCGTTGATCTGGTTTGAAAGGCCAACCATCCAAAATGAAGGCAGGACCATTGATTGAGTAGAACAGGTGTCCGTAGATCACCAACTCCAGAGGATTGAAGTACGAAAGGAAGTTGGGTTTGAGATTTCAAATTTCTGGAGTCCGGAATTGCGAAGAGATCTCGATCGTTGATCCAGAGGGAGTAGACCTGGTCCATAGATCCGAGAGGCGCAAATCTGAATCGTCGATTTAGTCGTTATCGTCAAGATCATGAGATCGACGATCCCGTAGCATTGCAGGGATCGGAGATGCGCGAACTTTAAAAAGTTGAGGGCGGGTTGCAATCCAAACCACGGTTTTGAAGAAAGGACACGTGGAGGCTCGAGGAGAATTGCAGGCCAAAAGGTAGTTTGGTTTCAAACTACCTTTGGTCGCGCTTGCAATTGTGTGTTTGTGTGAGGTTATCTGATCCAGAATCAGATCCAGGAGCCTTACAGGGCTCAAAAAGGCTCAAAACTGAAAGTTCTCGGAATCGCACGAAACCAATTCCATTGTGACCAGCTCGTCGCATTGATTTCGTCCATATATTTACTTTCTCAAATGGGCTCCATATGAGAGAGTTATCGCACTCTGATCAGATTTCCAAACAACTAAAAAGTCAACAGTGAAACTGGCAAAAAGTCAATGCTGACGTCAGCATGACATCACCATGCTGATGTAAGCATATTGACATGTGGCAGCACAGTAGTGGGGTGACAGGACAGTGACAGGGACCAATAGCATGTTGACACGTGGCGCCGGAGATCAACAAATGGTGGGGTGCCATGTGGCACCCATTAGTTGTATGCAAAAATTTTGGAGTGGACGGGAATCAAACCTGAGACCTCTCCTCCAAACTCAGCGCTTTCATAAAGGCTCCAATACCATTACGCCACACATGTTGCTTGTTTTAACAATATTTTTTAATTTTATTTAAACTGTATTGATTTAATATATGGGCAGAAGGGGGCTGGGGCTAAGCCCCAACCCACGGTTCATTGGATATGTGTGACCACAAGGCATAAAGAGCGCTGGCGCTTTTCCTTTAACCACCAGCATGCATGTAGCCCATGGTTTCGGGCTGTTACACTTACCTCTCATACGACTTGAGGCTCAACCTTAAGAGTTGGCGCGTTTTTGGGTAGGCGCGGTCCTATTGAATGGGCATGTGACCAAGGATTTTGGGATGAGGGGCCAACGCACAGCCCTTCGGGCTGGCGCTTGGTCACATGTCTACCCATGTGACCTTATTTGAGGGGGCGTGTGCCAATCAAAGGGGCTTAGCCCATAATTTTTGTTAAAAGTGGGTTTTATTGTATGGTTTGGGATTTTTTATTGATTTTCAGGCCTGTTAATGGAGGATTTGGCCATTATTGGGAGATATTGGGCTTTTTTTTAGCCCAGATTTTGGGAGGTTGGGGATGGATAACCAACTTCAGATCTATAAAAACCAAGCCTGTTTGAGGCCATGGGGGATGGTCAGAGTAGATTTATGTTGAAGCAAAGCCAAGCCAAAGCCATTTTTATGCAGGGAAGTTGTTGAGGAGTAGACGCTTGCGGGCCATTTCTGGGAGCTTCAGTCATCCGTTTTGCATGTCGTTTCTTCTGCTGGGTTCTAGAGATCTGGAAGAACATGATCAGATCATTCTTGTAGCCTTATGGCACTGCTACGATGTACTTATTGAGCTTTTTAACATAAATAAAGAAGCCTCCCCCACTGAGACAAAGGCCCATAGATGTAGGCAATTTTGTGTTGAACTCCATTATCACTTCTCTTGTTATGGTTTGTTGTTCTTATTGCTTATGTTCAGTTCTGTATATGAGTTTATGGTTGTGATATAATTCTCTTATCTTCATCCTCTTTCATTAGCTTCCTGAATGGTTAATACACACATGCTTAATAACTCAACCACAGTCATTAAAAGATCTTTTCAGATCAAGTGGTATCAGAGCTAGTTGACATTTGGATTTGAGTTTTGCATGTTAACCAGGGAAAAGCTACAACGTGGTGAAGGCGAGCTTGTTGCAAAGAATCCATTAATTGGGTTGAGAAAGAGAGCTTCTCACAGCAAGAAGATGGCATCGGAAGAGGGACTTTCTCAGGATGAGAAAGAGTTCCGGAAAACTTTCCTTGCTATGTCGGAGATGGTGAAAGTTTTGTACGAGGATTACTTGGAACGAAAAAGACCAAATCTGGGTGAATCTTCAAAGGGAAAAAGTGATGAGGAAGAGGATCCTCCTTAGACTCCTCCTTCACCTCCATCATCACCTCCTTCTTCTACTTCTTCTTCAAGTTCAAGTTCTAAATCCAATGCAAAGAAACATGTTCATAAACATAAGAATGAAATGCCATTGTTAAAACTTGATGTTAAATTTGAATTACCCATACATGATGGTGAAGTTAATGCAGAGAGACTTGACAATTGGGTCAGGCAGATGGAGGTTTACTGCAGTGTGCAACAGATCAAGGATGAGGCCACACAAATCAAGTTGGCATCTTTGAGACTTGCAGGCACTGCTCTCATCTGGTGGCAAAGCAAGATGCAAAATGGAACACAACAAGTGGGTAATGTATTTCCATCATGGCAAAGCTTCATTTCTACACTTAGGAAACAATTCTATCCTTTGGGTTATAAAGAAAAAGCATTAATTGAATGGCAATCTTTAAAACTAAGAAAATGACAAACAGTGCAAGAGTATACAGATGGCTTTCGAAAAATGGCATTGATGTTAGATATCCCTTTACATACATAGGAAACCCTTATGAAGTATATAGGAGGTTTACCTACACATATTAGAAACATCGTATTCATGTTTGGACCCACTAACCTTGATGAGGTTTATGTTCAAGCGACATACATTGAAGCATGAAAAGTTGGTGTATCAGGGGAATCATCGTCTTCAAGGAAAAAGGACAAGAGGAAATGGCATGGCAAGAATCCAAATGCAGTGGCAAGAAAGGACGAGAAGCCCTCTTGCAAGCATTGCAAGAAAGAGGGACATGATGAGGATAGATGTTGGCAGTTGCATCCCGAGAGGAGACCAAAGTGGTTCAAGGAAAAGAAGGGAAGGCAAACAGTAGCAACAGCAACAAGACCCACATACTTGGGATCGGATTTAGGTGACGAATCTAAGGTCTCATTAGTTGGTATGACAGGTAAAATTGGTGAAGGCATTGATTGTAGAATTAACTTGTTTCATATAAGGACCATCATGCGACACACTAAGATAGACACATTAATCAACAGTGGATCTCAAGCTAATCTAATCTTAGAAGAATTGGTTAAGCAATTGGGGTTAAAAACACAAGTACATCATAAGCCTTACACACTTAAATGGATAAGCAATCATCATCAAATGCACATAACAAAACAGTGCACAATCAAATTTGCAATTTCATCTAAGTATGTGGACGAGGTAACATGTGATGTAGTGTTGTTAAATGAATGTGGAATGGTCTTAGGTAGTCCATACTTATATGATCGTAAGGCAATCTTCTACAGGACAAAGAATCAATATCAATTAACCAAAGCAGGTCAAGATTATGTGGTTCGTGTTCATCGTGTTAAGGCGAATAAAACACTTCAAACAATGGAACAATTAAAGAAGGCAGTGCAAGCAAGCAACAAACTAATAATTGTTTCAAATGAAGTAATCGATCATAAACAAGAACAGGAAATGATTGTTAAATGGAAAATCAATCATAGGATGCTTCAAGATAAGCTCGTGTCGTGTAAATATTATAAGTACATCAACTCATTTGCAGTTGTCTTTTGGATGCTATCATTAGTAATGTTTTCTACATGGATGATAGTGGCTTCAGTAAGATGTGACAGGGTTCAAATGGCTAACAATATGTTGTCAGTTGTCATGATTGTGTTACAGTTGATCTTGATGAGACAGATGCACAGAACAAAATTCAGAGACAAACGACAAGTCGGGTGGCCTATCCCGAGCTTGTTGACTAGTCAGTAACCTTTTGGGGACCAAAAGGTCTTTTAGTGGGGAGGTGTGATCCAGAATCGGATCCAGGAGCTTGACAGGGCTAAAAAAGGCTCAAAACTGAAAGTTCTCGGAATCGGATGAGACCAATTCCACTGCGACTGACTCGTCGTGCTGATTCTGACCATATATTTACTTTCTCAAATAGGCTTCGTATGTGAGAGTTATCGCACTCTGATCAGATTCCCAAACAACGAAAAAGTCAACAGCCAAACCGGCAAAAAGTCAATGTTGATGTCAACATGACATCACCATGTTGATGTAAGCATATTGACATGTGGAAGCATAGCAGTGGGGTGACTGGACAATGACAGGGACCAATAGCATGTTGACACGTGGCATTGGAGATCAACAAATGGTGGGATGCCATGTGGCACCCATTAGTTGTATGCAAAAATTTTAAAGTGGACGAGAATCGAACCTGAGACCTCTCCTCCAAACTCAATGCTTTCATAAAGGCTCCAACACCATTACGCCACACATGTTGCTTGTTTTAACAATCTTGTTTAATTTTATTTAAACTGTATTGATTTAATATATGGGCAGAAGGGGATTGGGGCTAAGCCCCAGCCCACAATTCATTGGATATGTGTGACCACAAGGCATAAAGAGCACGGGCGCTTTTCCTTTAACCACCAGCGCGCATGTAGCCCATGGTTTCGAGTTGTTACACTTACCTCTCATACGACTCGGGGCTCAACCTTAAGAGCTAGCGCATTTTTGGGTAGGCGCGGTTCTATTGAATGGGCATGTGACCAAGGATTTTGGGATGAAGGGCCAACGCACAGCCCTTCAGGCTGGCGCTTGGCCACATGTCTACCCATGTGACCTTATTTGAGGGGGCACGCACCAATCAAAGGGGATTAGCCCATAATTTTTGTTAAAAGTGAGTTTTATTGTATGGTTTGGGATTTTTTATTGATTTTCAAGCCTATTAATGGAGGATTTGGCCATTATTGGAAGATATTGGGCTTTTTTTTAGCCCAGATTTTGGGAGGAAGTTGGGGATGGATAACCAAATTCAGATCTATAAAAACCAGGCCTGTTTAAGGACATGGGGGACTGTCAAAGCATAGTTATGTTGAAGCAAAGCCAAGCCAAAGCCATTTTTATGCAAGGAAGTTGTTGAGGAGTAGACGCTTGCGGGCCATTTCTGGGAGCTTCGGTCATCCGTTTTTGCGTGTCGTTTCTTCTGCTGGGTTCTAGAGATCTGGAAGAACATGACCAGATCAGTCTTGTAGCCTTATGGCATTGTTGCAATGTACTTATTGAGCTTTTGAACAGAAATAAAGAAGCCTCCCCCACTTAGACAAAGGCCCAAAGACGTAGCCAATTTTGTGCCGAACTCTGTTATCACTTCTCTTGTTATGGTTTGTTGTTCTTATTGCTTATGTTTAGTTCTATATAGAAGTTTATGGCTGTGATATAATTCTCTTATCTTCATCCTCTTTCATTAGCTTCCTGAATGGTTAATACACACATGCTTAATAACTCAACCACAGTCATTAAAAGATATTTTCAGATCATTATCACCCAAGGTCACCTCAAGGAGGGGCTTATCAGAAAAGGGGCTAGCACCCAAACTCAGAGGATTCCCCAAGCGCGAAGGGAAGGTCGCGGGTACCATTGGACCTGCACTTGGAAGTCGAAAGGGTTTGTGTTTAATTACAGAGCGATACCATCGAGGTCTCAGAGAGGCGTTTGGCTTCAAAATAGGAGATCCTCGACCAAGAGGTCAGACTGGTTCCCCGACTTTCCAAATTAGAAACCATGGATGGAGAATCTGTCCTTTAAGAAAAGCAAAAAAAATTATGCTCTGTCGTGGGTGTGTTACATGTTATAGCTAAAATGTCTTGAAAACAAATCATGTTGTACATGTTTAACTGTTTGTGCCTTGTAAATATGGTTTTGTGCCTTAAGCATAGATAATAACATTTTAAAGAATAAAAAAATATGATTTCTATCCAAAAAATTATGTCCTAATTTTACTCAAAAACTATCATACATAAAATAGTATACTTAAAAAAAACTTGATTGTATTCAAAAATGCATCAATTATATCAATTCAAGTTTGATTATATTGAGGAATATGTCAAATTTTTGTATTTACAATCTAATTACATCCCTAAATTTCTACTACGCATGTTATCTTGTATACAATTTTTTTATCCATTACCATTCTATGTGTATCATATATTGATCAAATATCTCTTTAAATGAGTAAACATTATATAGTGTACAGTTTTATGTGTTCTTCTTCCATGAACATGAAGATACCTTCTTTTTTTTTCATTGTAATGGGAAAACCTAACTTCCACTCCTCCCATTTACTTTCCAGGAAAACAAGCTCTTAGTCAAGCTTGTCTTCCATATACCATTCTATGTGTATCATACACTGATCCAATAATCGATAAAAATAAAAATATATATTATTTAATATAAATATAAATTGTGTTTTTCTTACAAATATACATATTTTAAAATACAAACAAAGTTTGATTTTCTTACATATGCAAATATTATTAAACACAAATAAATTTTAGTTTCCTTTAAAAACTTTATGATATAAAAATATTTAAGTTTATTATATTAAAATGTTAAGGCATGGACTAGCTGCTTTGTAGCTATTGCCCTTGTTGTTCTTGTTGTTCTTATAACCATATCTTTGAACACTTTTATCATTGTTCTTTCCATAAGCTCTACAATGTAATGTTTTATGCCCAAAATTATTGCAAGAGAAGCAATAGCCAAGAAAGAGATGATGACACCTTTTTGGGGGAGTTGTTCTTGTAATTGTATTCCTTCTGTATTCATTTTCTTTTGAAGGGAGAGTGGATTTATGTTGATTAGTCTTTATTTTGCTTTCTTCCTTTTTGAAAGAGCTTTGAAGGGCAATTGCATAACTTTTTGGATTTTGATCATTTTCCTGAGATATAGAGTTAGATCCTTTGTTAGATTCTTTTGATCATAACCCAATCCTGTCTTATTGCTTAATGATCTTTGATCGTTAAGAATATCATCCAAGATTTTTGAATTGTTTTCAAATCTTGATTGATTGTTTCCTTTCTCAAGTTCACTTTTTAGAAAAAAACAATTTCAGCCTCTAGTTTTTCACAGTCTTGTTGTTTTTCATTGAGTTGTTTACTTATGACCTCTTCAATTCTTTTAACTTCTTGGAGTTGAGTCTTCAAATCTTTGATGATTTGTTTTGGTTCCTTGATGGTTTTTGACACTTCCTTTTCTCTTGATTTTTGTTCTTCTTCATATTCTAATAATTGTTCTCTTAATGATTTATTCTTCCTTTTATATTTTCTTAGTTCTTCAAGAGCACTAATAAGTTCTTCTTTAAGGTCTACTTCTCCTTCAACTTCAGAGTTTCCTTCATTTCCAATATTATCATCAACAACATTATTTTGAGTTTCTATGCCCATAAATAAGAGTTTTGTCTCGTCATCTTCACTTATGTCAGATGAACTATTGTCTTCTTTGGAGTAAAAGTTTTTCTTTTTCTTGTAGATTTTTTTCTTATTTCTAGTTTTTCTCTTTTTAAGTTCTTTATGGTTATAAGTTTCTTCATCATCGCTATCCTCCTGCTTGGGATAGGGACATTTGGAGGCAAAATGCCTAATTTTGCCACAGCTGAAACATTTGAGAGGTAACTTCCCTTTGTATTTTCGAGATCCTTTCTTAAGTTTCCTTATAAATGTGATGTCCCGTTCCCAAGAGTAGGTCAACAAGGAGTGACTTAGTAGTCTATATGTTCCCGTAGACTATAGTCAGGCACAAACAGGGAACAAGATGGAGGAATTGATGGCTAAACGATGAATTAAGCCAAAATACTTAGGAAAAATCACTTAAGCCTGAGTCAATGAAGAATTAGAATGAAAAGGTGTTAAAGGGGTACTTAATTAATTAATTAATCACTTTAGGAGGAAAAGTGCCTAGATTAAGTGAGGTCAATGGTGAATTAGATTGAGAAAGGTATAAAGGGAGGAATTTGACCTAATTCCTCATTATGCATGGTTATGATTTGATGTTGAGAGTTCCCAGAGGAGGAGGAGAGGCGACCTTACTGTTTTGTGGATTTCTAGAGGAAACCACCACCATTGATCAGTTTTGGTGTTGAGAGACACACCCTAGCCCATCGGAGATACCATCCATTGCAGAGTGTGCAGCTCAGCCAGTGAGGGTGCAAGTCAGTTTGAGGGTTTGGAGAGCTGCACGAGATCCGTATCCAAATTGCAGTTTCCTTCCAACCCATTTGAGATCTAGCCAGGGCGCTTCTATTGAGCCATCTATCATCAGATTCTGACGGTGGAATCTTCTAGATCGACTCATTCATCCATTTAGGGTGCAGCTCTTCCGGACAGACATTTGGTGTTGCATGCAGAGTTTCAGAGTAGATCCGGACAAATCCTTCTTACCCATTTCCTTATTTGGCTAGGCGATCGTTTTGAGCCACATAGTAGTAGATTCTGTTGGTGGAATCCTTTGGGGTGCATCTAGTGATCCAAGAGGTGCGCAAACCCCCCAGGGGTCCATATCCAGTGCCTTAGAGACCAGATTCGAGATCCGGCACTCACCCATTTCAGTCTAGAGGCCAGGGCGCTTCTTTTGAAGCAGTTTCCAGCATATTTCGATAATCTGAACTTTCGGACGAGTTTTCCAGCTGGTAGCGGTTACCGTACTTCACCAGAATCACATATTTTTGTTGATCTATCCGTGCATGCATAAAATATGCTATCATCTTCTGATCACGGGTATTTTTATGTTATTTGATTGTATTCCAGTACTGATCCATGAGATCTGGATGACATTTATATTCTATATTTCCAGTAGGCTATTATATTTCCATGCTCGAACCATATTATACATGATATTGGGCAGTTGATGTTCTTTACTTCAGCATGCATCCTTTATATGTTGTTTAAACCATAAATATGCAACATGCACATGCAATAACCAACATGCACATGCAATAACCCACATGCACATGCAATAACCATCAAGATCTCAAACATACAACTAAAACGCATCCAGAAACCCCCAGTGTATCAGATCTGCAAAACAAAATAATAGATCAGTAGCAAATATCTCGATTAGTGGGATCAAGGATATTTCAGTGGTATCAGAGCTTTAGTCCTGCCAACCTGTGACTAAAGACAATGAATACAGTAGAAGAACCAGATGGTCGTGAGCATGTAGGTGACGAATATGTCACTTACAACAGGCGCAGGCAAAGAAGGGATAGGCCTAACTTTCCTCCCTTCCCTCCCAGTTCAGAGGAAGAGGAAGAGGCACACAGAGAAGTAGAGAGAAGAGAAGAGCGTGAGGCCGAGCGCGAAGTAGAGAGGAGGCTAGGTGACAGATATGAGCGACTAGAGGGCAGTGGTAAGGCCCCCGTGGATCTAGACGTGGCCTTTATGCAGGTTATCCGTGATATGCTAGCTAGTCAGCGGACCATGTCTCAGTCTTTGGCTCAGGTAGCGAATAGACTGGCTATGGTAAACATCTCGGACACACAAGCCCCACATGCAGCACATGGGAACTCAGGGGAAGGCAGTAGACCCCAGTCACCTACTCACACATATACCTCTACGAGTAGGATTCCACGTCTGTTGTTTCTCAATTTCCAGAGGGCATCCCCGGTAGCAACACAGATACCGATAGCACAAAGATCGCCCACTCATGCAGAGGACATTGCAGAGTATCGAAGAGAGTATGCAGCCTTGGGCCATGACTTTCATCAGGATATGACCTTAATCGAGTATTGTGGACTCAGACTCAGGAACCGTCCTAGAGAGCCACAGAGGGGAGGGCAGCAGTAGTAGGGGCGTAACATTGACTTCATCCAAAAAGTTGGTAAACTCACCATACCTTCTTTTGACAGATCGTCCAAATGCACTGCCAGAGCTTGGGTACAAAAACTAGACACCTACTACAAGCTCAACCAGATGACCGAGTCAAAGGCCATCAATTTCGCCACCCTACACTTGGAGGGTGAGGCACACGAGTGGTGTTATCACGGATTGGTAACATTGGGTCACAATCGCATCACCTTCTACAGAGAGTTCACCGAGAGACTCATGGATAGATTTGATAGGAGGGATCAAAAGATCCATTTTAGAGATCTAGCCCAATTGAGACAAATTGGCACAACAAAGGCATTCATCTTAGAGTTTCAGAGGGTAGCAATGGCAGTGACAGACATATCTGAGCCCCGATTGGTCATGTTATTCATAGAAGGGCTCACAGAACCCTTGAGAAGATGGGTGAAGGCCTACCAGCCTCATACCTTGCAGGATGCCATCCGGTGCACTAGAGATTTGGCAGATTCAGTGCCAAAAACTAAACCCTTCACCAAACCCTTTGTACCACAGAGAGACAAGGATCAAAAGAATCTTCCAAGGGAATGGAAGGGCAAGCCGAAGTTGGATGATGATACGCGATGAGAGTTGATGAGGAGGAAGCTTTGCTTCTCCTGCAGAGATCCTTAGGTCCCTGAGCATAGATGCACGGGGAAGGGACAGATCCACTATATTGAAGTTGAATTAGGCAGTGAGGAGGAGGATGAGGATATTCAGGCACCGACAGACAGTGATTCAGAGACTGAGACCACTCATGAGCCAGAGTAACAGCCGAAGAAACCTCAGATACCGACAAGGGCACAACCCCAAGAGGAGGCAAAACCTTGTAGAGAGGTGAAAGGGGGAACCATAGCCACCCTTTCAGGAGTACCCAAGTACAACACTCTCAGGCTCAAGGGCCTTGTACAAGGGCAACACATGATAGCTTTAGTTGATGGTGGGGCCACCCATAACTTCATAGATGCATCCTTAGTAGCTAGGAGGGGGTTACACACAAAGGACTTTGAGGGATTCCATGTGGCAGTGGCTGATGGATACACGATGACATGCTTGGACATGATCCCTAACTTAGAGGTCAAACTAGGTAACTACACCCTAACTGACACATTCTATGTAGTTGACTTATAAGATACTAATGCCGTGTTAGGGGTACAGTGGTTATATTCATTGGGGGAGATTGGGTTCAACTATCAGACGTTGACCATGAGCTTCATAGACGCCAGTGGATCGAGAGTTGTGCTGAGAGGCATGTCTACAGGGGCACCTCGAGTAGTATCGGCAAAGAGGATGGAGCGGATCTTTTGTCACAGTGACGTGGTTTACGCTTCAGAGTGTTTGATCACCATGCGAAAGGACTCAGAGGGTAGGGAGCAGTACCGTCCACAGATCAGAGAGCTTCTAGGACGTTATGAGCCAGTATTTGGGCCGATACCACTAGGGAGACCGCCAGACAGGGGTTTTGAGCACATGATTGAGTTAGAGACAGGGGCTACACCGGTGATTACAACACCCTATAAGCACCCCAAGAAATTTAAGGACCAAATTGAGAAAACAATCAAAGAATTGCTTGCTATGGGGCACATCAGGCCCATCATGAGTCCTTTTGCATCTTCAGTCATCCTGGTACTGAAGAAGGATGGCACGTTACGGATGTGCATCGATTACAGAGCGCTCAACAAGAAAACGATCAAGAATCATTACCCCATTCCACGCATAGATGAGCTGATGAGTTACATGGGGCAATCTTCTTCACTAATATTGATCTACGCTCGGGATACCATCAGATCAACATCAGGGAGCAAGACATTGAGAAGGCAGCATTCCGATGCCATTTCAGACACTTTGAGTTTTTAGTCATGCCGTTTGGACTGACCAACGCACCAGCCACTTTCCAATCTTGCATGAACCATATCTTTAGAGGACAATTGAGGAAGTACCTTATGGTATTCTTCGACGATATATTGATCTACAACAAGACATGGGATGAGCATTTAGCACATTTGGGGAAGGTCTTGGATATTATGCAGGCACAATCTTTATATGCCAAGGAATCCAAATGTGAATTTGGCATGAGGGAACTACTGTACTTGGGGCATATCATCAACGGGCAGGGAGTACAGGTTCACCAGGAAAAGATCAGGGCCATTGTGGATTGGCCAATGCCCAAGAATCTCATGGAGCTGAGAGGATTCTTTGGGTTATGCAGTTACTACAGGCGGTTCGTCAAGGGGTTTTCATAGTTGGGAGCACCACTCACAGACTTGACCAAGAAGGGTGCTTTTCATTGGACAGAGGAGTCACAACAGACATTCAACAAAATGAAGGAGGTTATGAGCACCTACCTTGTTCTAGCCCTTCCAGACTTTTCGCAACCGTTTGTCTTAGAGTGCGACGCATCAGGGGTGGGGATTGGAGCAGTCTTGATGCAGGGGGGCCACCCCATTGTGTTTGAGAGTAGAAAGCTCAATGAGTCGGAGGGACTCTATCCTATTTACGACAAGAAGATGCTAGCGATCATGCATGCCTTAACCAAATTCAGGCAGTATTTGGTTGGCAGCAGGTTTGTAGTGAAGACTGATCATAACAGTCTCAAGTATTTCCTTGATCAGAAAGACCTCAGTGAGAGGCAGCAAAAGTGGGTCTCAAAGATCCAAGCCTTTGACTTTGACATTGAGTATGTCAAGGAAAAAAGGAATATCATGGCAGATGCCTTGTCCATGAGGCCAACAAGATGTTCGATGATGGACATTTGTACAGATTGGAAAGCTCATTTGTTGGTGGAATACTCCAAAAACAAATTTGCTTGTGAGGTGATGAACGGACAAGTGATTGATGATAGATACCAGGTTCTTGATGATGTCATTTTCTACAAGGACTGGATCTACTTGGTTCCAAAATCTACTCTGAAGGGGAAAATTATGAAGGTATGTCATGATTCGCCTACAACTGGGCATCAGTGGTACTTCAAAACATATAGGCAGATTAGGGAGAGATTCTCATGGAAGGGTCTCAAGGATGATGTGCTAAAACACATACAAGAGTGCACGACTTGTCAGCATAACAAGTCCAAGTAGACACACCCCACAGGGCTACTACAACCTCTACCCATTCCAGAGCAGAAATGGGAGAGCATTTCCATGGATTTCATTATAGGCCTCCCTAGAGTGCAGGGCAAAGACTGTATATTTGTGGTGGTCGACAGACTAACCAAATTTGCACATTTCTTCGCCATACCCACAGACTACAAGGCCATACAGGTAGCAGAGTTTTTTTTCAGGGAGGTATTCCGATTGCACGGGTTACCCAGGCAGATAGTTAGTGATAGGGATGGGCGCTTCATTAACACATTTTGGCAGGAACTTTTCAGATTGACAGGCACAGAGCTAGCCACGAGTACCAGCTATCACCCACAGACAGATGAGCAGACAGAGATCGTCAACAAATGGGTGGAAGGGTATTTGAGGAACTATGTGGGGGGGCAACAACACACTTGGGTGAGATGGTTACATATGGGTGAGTATTGCTACAACACAACTTACCGTATGTCTATCAGGATGTCACCGTTCAAGGCATTGTATGGATATGATGCACCCTCCTTTCTAGAGACTATGTTTGGGGACAACAGGGTCCCGGGGGCAAAGGATTGGGTGGAGGAGAGTCAAAGGATTCTTCAATCAGTAAGGGAGAACTTGCAGTCAACTCAGAATCAACAAAAGATATATGCAGACCGACACAGAGTTGAGCGCAGTTTTGAGGTAGGGGATTTGGTTTTTCTGCAATTACAACCATACCGACAATCCTCCTTGAAGAGGAGCGAAGCAGAGAAGCTGAAGCCGAAGTTCTACGGGCCATACAGAGTCATCAGGAGGATAGGCGAGGTGGCATACGAGCTAGAGCTATCGGAAGGTAGCAAGATTCATAACGTCTTTCACGTCTCTTGCCTTAAAAAGGCTGTGGGACAATAGGTTAGCATTTCAAAGGAGTTGCCACCCTTGGATGAGGAGGGTCAGTTGGAGCTAGTGCTAGAGGAGGTACTAGAGTAGAGAGAGCACAGATTGAGGAGCAAGATCATCAGAGAGTGCTTGGTTAGATGGAGAGGTCTTCTAGTGGAGGATGCCACATGGGAGGGAGAGCATATCTTACAACGCCTAGGATTGATGTTGCTTGAGGACAAGCAATCTCGGGAAGGGAGGATTGTGATGTCCTGTTCCCAAGAGTAGGTCAACAAGGAGTGACTTAGTAGTCTATATGTTCTCGTAGACTATAGTCAGGCACAAACAAGGAACAAGATGGAGAAATAAGGAGGAATTGATGGCTAAACGATGAATTAAGGCAAAATACTTAAGAAACGTCACTTAAGCCTAAGTCAACGAAGAATTAGAATGAAAAGGTGTTAAAGGGGGACTTAATTAATTAATTAATCACTTTAGGAGGAAAATCACCTAGCTTAAGTGAGGTCAATGGTGAATTAGACTGGGAAAGGTATAAAGAGAGGAATTTGACCTAATTCCTCATTATGCATTGTTATGATTTGATGTTGAGAGTTCCCAGAGGAGGAGGAGAGTAGACCTTACTGTTTTGTGGATTTTTGGAGGAAACCACCACCATTGATTGATTTTGGTGTTGAGAGACACACCCTAGCCCATCGGAGATACCATCCATTGCAGAGTGCACAACTCAACCAGTGAGGGCGCAAGTCAGTTTGAGGGTTTGGAGAGCTGCATGAGATCCGTATCCAGATTGCAGTTTCCTTCCAACCCATTTGAGATCTAGGTAGGGCGCTTCTATTAAGCCATCTATCGTCAGATTATGACAGTGGAATCTTGCATATCGACTCATTCATCCATTTAGGGTGTAGCTCTTCCGGACAGACATTTGGTGTTGCATGCAGAGTTTCAGAGCAGATCCAGACAAATCCTTCTGACCCATTTCCTTATTTGGCGAGGTGATCGTTTTGAGCCATATAGCAGCAGATTCCGTTGGTGGAATCCTTTGGGGTGCATCCAGTGCTCCAGGAGGTGCGCAAACCCCCCATGGGTCCAGATCCATTGCCTTAGAGACCAGATTCAAGATCTGACACTCACCCATTTCAGTCTAGAGGCCAGGGCACTTCTTTTGAAGCAGTTTCCAGCGTATTCCGATGGTCTGAACTTCCAGACGAGTTTTCCAGCTGGTAGCAGTTACCGTACTTCGTCAGAGTCGCATATTTTCGCCAATCTATCCGTGCATGCACCAGATCCGCTATCATCTTCTGATCACGGGTATTTTTATGTTATTTGATTGTATTCCAGTACTGATCCAAGAGATCTGGCTGACGTTTATATTATATATTTCTAGTAGTCTATTGTATTTCCATGCTCGAACCTTATTATACATGATATTGGGTAGTTGATGTTCTTTACTTCTGCATGCATCCTTTATATGTTGTTTAAACCATAAATATGCAACATGCACATGCAATAACCCACATGCACATGCAATAACCATCAAGATCTCAAACATACAATTGAAACGCATCCAGAAACCCCCAGTGTATCAGATCTGCAAGACAGAATAATAGCTCAGTAGCAAATATCTCGATCAGTGGGATCAGGGATATTTCAATAAAGTTAGCCTCTTTTTCATTTGATATGTCTGAGTGATTTTCGTTTGGCACATGATCATGGTTCTTTGGTGCTTTAAAGGTTGTTTCCCCTTTTGATGGCCTTTTTTGCCCAGTTCTCATTTCATAGGTTATAAGAATCCCATGAAGTTCATCCATTGTAAGTTTGTCAAGGTCTTCTTGATCTTCCAAGGTAGATATCTTGGCATCATATCTCATTGGTAATGATCTCAACACCTTTTAGACAATAAATTTGTCTTTTAACTCTTCTCCCAGTGCTCTGATTGAATCGACAATTTCATCGACTCTTTGAAAATATCCTGCAATGTTTTCTTCCTCTTTCATCTTCAGACTCTCAAACCGCCCTCTATATGTTTGAAGTTTTGCTTGCTTAACTTTGCCATCTCCTTCATAGATGATTTTAAGTTTGTCCTAAATTTCTTTTGTTGATTTACAATGCATCACTTTTACAAATACATGGTTTGCTAATCCACCCATAATTAAATTAACAACCCTTGAATTATCATTGCAATGTTTCTTTGCAATAGTGTCTAAAGGTGCATTAGTTGTTGCAGTGCAACCATTTACCACAGATAGACAAACATCACAACCAAGATCCATAAGATAACTTCTCATCCTTACACTCCAAAATGCATAGTGATTTCTTAGAATCTGCCTTCCAGTAATTAAACTGTGGTGAAAGAACCTCGCTCTTATACCAATTGTTGAAATGTTGTTCAATACTGAGAGGGGGGGGGTGAATCAATATTGCTTCTTTTTCCCAATTTTAATTAATTCCTTAATTATTAAAACTATTCACCATAACAATTTATCAACAAGAATGTACAATATACAAAATTAAATGTAACAATCATAAAAATTATATTTCCTTTACAAGCTACAACTTGTAGGAGACATCAATCTCCCTTCTTTTGAGAACCAACTCAAGGAGACACCAACCCATTGTTTTCAAGCACCAACTTGAGGAAGCCACAACTCCATGTAGATCAAGCTCCAACCTATAGAGGACTCCAATCCTCTATTTTCAATCAACAACTTGAGGAAGCTGCAACTCCTTGTTTTTTAGGCTCCAACCTGTAGAGGACTCCAATCCTCCCTTGCTCCTCCTTTCCACCCTCACTTCATGTGCATGTTTCAAAGTTATTCCTTGGACTCTACCTCTATTTAGATCCTTTGAATTATCTCTCAAAGACACCCTTTCCTTTCACCATGTTTTTATGTTTATATAGTCCTCCAAAAGGTGTATGATATTGAACCATTGTGTCTCTTTGTAAAAGAGCAAATGAACCAATGTGCCTTTTCATTTTATTAATAAAATAACAATAATGCTGTCATTTTCATTAAGAACAAATTTCCTCCTTTGTTTATTATTTTATGTAACAATATCTTCAATTTTAGTTTGTAAGTCAATTTGCATCTGTATAATTTGTATAGTTTATCAGTCAATCACTGGTATGGATTGACTCTTCTATTTCGATCCTACACTCCCACTGTGTCATCGATTCTTCATTAGATTGGATTCGAGCTTTAATTTGCTCTTTGGTCCCTTTCCTGTATCGAACATTGGGTAGGTGCTAGTTTTGTGGCCCCTTTTCCCATAGGACCAAGCATTGTGACCAATAGATAAATAGACGAGGTGCAAGGCCCATTTTTATACTGTAGCCCGTAGGCACTTCTCTTTTCACCATGTGACCCATACACTATAACCAGGCATTTATCCTGACATTTTAACGGCTTCAAAACCCCATATGACTTTGCCCTGTGACCAAGAGTGAGCATGAACATGGCTTACCTAAGCACCAATCAAACCAACCATTTATTTGATCAAGTGTTGAGTGGACGATCTAGGTTTATCTAAGCACTTAATTAAATAAATGGTTGGGTTTTAATCAATGGTTGAGTGGATGGTCCTCATTAATTTCACATTTGAAACATGGACTCGAGTTATTCCCAAGGCAAAATGCGATAAACGTTAACGCTGACACGTGGAAAGTTAAATTTTGCATAATATTACTTTCGCGTACACCCTTGGTAATTAATGTTCGTGCTATTTCAAACGCGAAATCATTTCAGGTCGTTCGATTGTGCTTTCATTCTAATCCAATGACCAACGATCAATCATCGTTGTTCACTGTCGATCCATAGATTTTACGATTCTTGTGGCTTAGTCCAGTGATCTAACAATACTTTGTAATTTTCTCATACCTATAATGATGATTAGAGAATCGATCCTTTGCAATAAAAAGAGGAAAGATAATTTCAGGTAGGTTAGGATCATGTCTCTTTTGATCCCCATATTCATTTAAATTGACTAGGTGATCAACGCCCATTGGGTATCTTCATAATCCTGCTTGTGTTCCCTCTCTATGTTTTTTCTAACTCTGTTAGTGATTTCTGGTTTTGTTGTTGTCCTTCTTCATTCACAGTGCTTTTCCTGGAACCTTTGTCGATAGTTTGGTCTCCAAGTTCACAAATGATCCAAAGTAAAGTATAGCCCTCTGAAGCCCATAAAGTGGTATATTTGGTCATTTTAGCCATTGATGATGGTAACCATATTGACCTCTTTTGACATCAAAGACACCATCATAACACCATGTCCAACTTTGTGACCCCCTTTTTACATCAATGACAACATCATAACACCATGTCCAACATTGACCATATTGACCCTCTTTGACATCAATGCCAACACCATAACGCCATGTCCAACACACACTAGTTACTGACAAGGTTGATTTGCATTAAATACAATAGATATGCTTTGTCCTTTAACCCGTTGAAGAGATATGCATTGAATATAATAGATCTGGTTTTCTCTCAAAGAAAGAGCTCTAATACCATGTTAAATTTACTCTAGATCAACTAACTAAGTAAACAGATTGGATCTAAATACTTTGTCGATCTAATTAACTCTTGCATGCAACGGAAAAAAAAATGAGAAAATCAATCACACACAATACACAATAAATTTTCTGCTCTTCCAAATCAATTCTTCATCAAATAACATCAGAACTTACAAGAACTCCCTTCATAGGGAAAATGGCTCTGAGAAATTAAAACCACAAACCAAATCTACAAACCTGAACCACAACGTTACCTCGATTTGCGTGCTTCCAATCATTGAGACTGTCTGTACATATTTGTATGGATATGTACTTGCTGCAATAAATGTAGTTGCCTCAAAATCCATGTGGCCTCAAAAGATGTGTTGCCTCGAAATCTGTGCAGCCTCAAAAGACATATTGCCTCGAAATTTGTCAAAAGATGTGCTACCTCGAAATCCATGTGGCCTCAAAAGACGTGTGACTTGCCTTGGGAAGCGTGTTGTTGTTTTTCTTTTCTTGCCAAGCTGAAAAATCATTTTTTTTTTATCTTCACCTCATGTGACTTGTGAAATGAATTCTCATTGTGTCTTTTTCTTTACCCTCTCTGTTTTTTGTCTTGAGTGATTTACCTAATTTCAACGGTCAAGATTAGATCGTGAGATCAACAATTCTCTTTTAATTAAATCATTAAGTGACTTTAACTCAATCACTTTATTAATTAAAAGTCACCTTATAAAAAGGCATTCACTTTATTAATCAAGACGTAAAGTGAATTCTAGGAAAGGTATATGATACATTTAATGACGATTTCCGCAAGTAGACACCCTTACGGAAATACTTGTCCGAGCTACAAACACTAGCATCGTAGGGAACTAGATTGCAATGATCATCGATGGTGGTTGGATGTAATGCTTCGTATCCATGGCGAAATGTCGCGCTTCAAATCTTGTGTGGAATACAACTCTGAAGGAGTTGAAGGGGATGGAGCTGCGAGTTTTGGTGATGGACACAAGAGTAATCCCATACGCTGTCCTCATGTCGATAAGGCTTCCTTTGATGCCCATCGCGCAAGTGAGTGATAACATGTGTCGAGGGGGATGGAGCCTTGTGGAGAGGGTACGAGATGATCACCACATGTGAAATTCAATCTGAGATCGTCATTAATCTTAGGGCGAATGGGGAGTAGGATCACATTCCCTCCTTTTCCAATTTTTTTTGTAGTTATTTCATTGATTTGACCTTTTCTTGTAGAGATTTGAAGTGATTTGATTTGTTGATTCATATGTCTAAGGGAGGTGGATTAAGGTTGAGTCCTCGTTGATACAGACTATCCCTTGCTCTAGCTGCCTTGTGAATTTAGCTAGGCCATATGCTGTCCCATTTTGTTTGCGATAGATGTGGTAGTACTCCACAGACTTGAATTTTTGCTTCTCATTTTGGATTATTCAACAAATTCTTTAGAGATTGGGTTGCATCTTTTTGCTGATATGTCACAACCCTTTTATAATCAAATCAAAATCACCTATTACAATGACTTTTAGTGCTTGATTAACATTTATTAATGACTTTTAGTGCTTGATTAACATTTATTAATGTCATACCCATATACATTGCCACGATCTCATCTTGGTTATTTGTTGTAGACCCCAACCCCATACAAATTCTGTAATCTTATTTCCTTCGAAGTCATAAATGACCCTGCGCACCGGCCACCCCTATGAGTAAAAAGATTTGTGGTTAAAAAGTTATGATATTCATTTTTTCAAATTATTCTTTGGTTATGTTTGAGGATGGCCCTTCCAACACTAAACTCTCTATATTTAGAAACAATGATCTTAATTAACTAAATTTGATTTGTTGAAATAAATTGTTTTGATATAATTATTATGTTGTTTTTCTAAATCCACAAACTCTAAATTATATTCTACTTGATTACCTTTTAAGGGCATACCTTGCACAATAAAAGACAATTGCTGGTTGTGAAATCCACGACTATCAGCGAAAGTTAAGCGTCCTCCCATGTGACCAGTCAGTTGTTAATTCCACGGGACTACCAGCTAAAGTTAAGCCTTCTGCCATGTGACAAGTTAGTTGTTAATCCCACGGGACTACAAGCTAAAGTTAAGCCTCCTCCCATGTGACCGGTTTGTGTGGACTGTAGGGTTTGAAGCCACTTAGGGTTTTGTGAATCTGACAAGGGTTTGAAATAGCTCGCAAGGGTTTTACCCCACCTTTCTAAAACAGCAGAATTTATTGATTCTCAGCAGACACAAGCCATTTTGCTTACCACATCGGCGAAAATATCAGGGAGCGGTCCTTGGAGCTCTGCAATATACGAGAATGGGCGTTTACACATTCATTTGCAAGTCTTCAGGCGGCGAATGGAACGCAAAGCAGTATTCCGGCGACTTGGAGGGTTCGGCCGCCTCTACCTTCGATTTGCAACGGCAGCTCGTGAATGTGGCGCTTAGATCTGAAGGATCCGGCCCCGTTTCTTCCTCTTTCTCATACGTTTCTCCTTCCTCGGCCGTTTTCCAGGTATCCATTATAAGCCCATTGAATCTCTTCAACCTATATGTATTGTAGTTTCTTCTTAAAGTGAGGATACTGGGTTCTGCAGGTGATTATTGGAGGCGGCGGAGGCGGAGGCGGGTTCATTGGCGGCGGAGCGGCGGCAGCGTCAGCCACAGGCGGTGCGGCCGCAGCCCCTGCCGATGCACCCGTTGAAGAGAAGAAGGAGGAGAAGGAGGAGAGCGACGAGGACATGGGATTCTCTTTGTTCGATTAGGGTTTTCGGTATTTTCTGTATGTTAGGTTTTAGCTTACGGAGCCGCGGGTCTCTGTAGCATTTATTTTATGAAAGTGAGGTTTATTCGTACATTTAATGACACGTTTTTTTTTAGGACTTCATGGGTCAGATTGTTCTGTCTGTTTTAATGAAAAATCTTTGTAGCATCTTTGTTTATCATCAGGATTCGTTCTCGGCCATATGAATTTTATTCGTTTCAATATGGGAAAAATACAATGCCCCACTGCTCTAGAATGATCCAGCTGACAGGACCATTCCAGGGCCAGATTTACTGAGAGACGTAAATGATATTGTGTTGACAGGGTATTGAATGGATGGCTGAATGTATAAACATCTTTTCAGACTGAAATAGCCCATCGGGCCTTAATATATACTTTTGGCAAGTATTTTCTTCATTTTATTCCGAAATTTATTGGAAGCAGGTTTAACCATTTCTTTTTTCTTTTTGTAAGTTGCGGACTGGGTTATTGGTGCCCCTATGATGTTTTAGGATGTTTGCCCATCAGGCTCATGTACTTCTTATGTAGTCCGATTTGGTCGAATTCTTTCAATGCTTGAATTCTTAATTTTCTTCCGAAATTTTTTGGAAGTGATTCACCATTTCTTTTTTCTTCTTGTAAGTTGCAGACTGGGTTATTGGTGCCCCTATGATGTTTTAGGATGTTTTCCATGTACTTCTTATGTAGTCCGACGTGGTTGAATTCCTTCAATGCCTGTATTATATTTATTATTTTCCAAGGAAAATCTCACAGAGGAAACTCCTGGGCACTTACCTGCATTCGTGGTTAGTCCCCAGTACAAACCCGCCAGTGCTGACAGGGACATCGGATGTGGCATGTAGCAGAGGCAGCCAGCCCGGAGAATCGACCCTTCTAGTTTTTCTAAAAGCCCACTTGAGAGTTATCAGTAGGTAGTTGGCAATGTATACTATAAAGTGCTAGTACGGATCTCTGCTATGATCGGTAATGCTGGTGGAATTGCATGCTGAAAATTTGTAAGACTAGAAGTGGGTTATACAGTGGACAGTGTCAACTTCCTATTTATGGGTTTAGGCATTAGGGACATTGAATAGTGTGCAATCCTTGAGAAATCTTTCCCTGGTGGTCTGCTTTTCCACAATACTCAAAAGTTACAACGGTGTATGTTGGCAAGGGTTTTAAACATCACAAGCTGTCCTGCATCCTCATTTGTGAGCTTGTTTTCTAAATTTTATTTCCCAAGGTCATTTTTGGAATACATACCCCAACTTGAACAACAATCCTTCTTTAAGACTATAATCACTGAAAAACTCTGGCTCCATTCTCTTTGAAATTCTAAAATTCTGATTGTCTTGACAAACACACACATACACCGATAAAAAACTATTAGACATAAAAAAATCAAGATTACATGGCATATCTGATCATTTTTCAATCTTTTTGAATAATGTTTTCTGATTCTACTTACCAGGATTGCTCTCAAACATGCAAATATGGCACACATGTATATGTAATTTTGGGAATGGACAAGTACTAAAAACGATGAACATGACTCTTTCTGTATGCATAGAATTCCCACTATTAGAAATTAGAATCAGTGTGACTTGTATTATTGATCTCCCAAGGAAGATTTAGATCAGGGCACAAGGAAAATGACATTTGCCTCATCCATGGATTGGAGCAAGTATGTGTTAGATGCATAAAGCATCAGATTGTGAACAAATGACCTTTAAGCTTTTAGGAAAAGAACATCAGATGGTGTACAAATGACCTTTAAGCTTTTAGGAAAAGAATATGTACAATTTTTTCAACTTACAATAGACTATTAGAGAAATTTAAACAATCAGACGGAAAGCAAGAGTGTGAGTTACGATCAAGATCTTGATATTATTTTTTTTTTACATGTGGTTCATGGAACCGAAGACCAGTAGCTTGTTACATCCACGGAACCCCCCCTGGGAAATCCACAAGAGAACATGGGGAGGCCAGGATTGGTGGGATATTGATTACTCAACAACAGGAGCAGCATACTCAACAACAAGAGTATATCTTATAGACCCATTAAGGGCATCACATGTCACTTACAAGGAATTGAACCTGGGTGGAGAGGATAACAACCATTCCTCCCAACCACCCAAGCTACATCCAATGGACGAGATGTTGATATTAATTATCATATCTTTTATGCCAATAGACCCATTAAGGGCATCACATGTCACTTAGAAGGAATTGAACCTGGGTGGAGAGGATAACAACCATTCCTCCCAACCACCCAAGCTACATCCAATGGACGAGATGTTGATATTAATTATCAAATCTTTTATGCCAATAGACCAGAATGTCTCTTTTTAGGTATTTTTTGGGTTTTTAAATTGTTGTTATGTTTGGACGGAGATTAGTCTCTTTTGGGCAGATACATTTTCTAAGTTGTGAAACATTCAGGAAAAATTCTTGAAATGCTCCCTGCAAACTTGAATGCCGTTTCTAGAATCTCTGTATACCCTACGTGTCCCCTTGGTTTCAGAATCTGAAATTATGAATGACATTTTAGGCTCCTCTGGCTGCTGTTTTGGTTAACACAGCAGTAACTTTTAGGACATATTTGCAAGGGCTCCTAAGATCAAGTGTGCTTGGTGGATGCACAGTTAGTACTTCCTGTTCTAGTTAAAAATCTGCCATGTCATGAGTACTTTAAACTTCATTTGAAAGCCAAAGTGAGATATTTTCTCTATAAGTTACATGCTTTTCTGTGTAGCCCTCTTATTTGCTTCGCCTATGACATGGCTTTTCAATAATAACTAGGTCATCTCTTTCTTTTCTGTAATGCCAGAGTTGACGATTCTGCTTTCATTTTTGAAATTTGTTTGAGTCTGATTTCGATCATCAGAAATTCTTTCAACGCCTTGATAGCCATCACAGAATTGATGTTCTGGAAAAACCTGCATTAAAATAGCATGTGCTAAGCCTATACCTCTTTGTCATTAGATTTGGAATGTTAACAAAGGTATGTATCTGTTTTCATAGTTGGTAGAGGGTACACCCACTCTTTTGGTATTAAGGTTCAATATCTTCCTGCTTGTAAGTTCCATTTGAATTTGAAATCTGGCCTTGTTAGACTTGGAATATTAACAAAGATGTCAATTATTTCTCACGGCAAGGGGAAGATTGGCCCTCTTGATAATAAAGTTTGGAACCTTCCTGTTCGCAAGTCCCATTTGATATTGGAGTAACCATGCAAGGGCCCCGATGTTTGAATCGATTCGTGAAAATGGACTGGACTTTGGGGAAATGGATTGGGCAGTGAAATTAAATATGCCTGAACTTATAATAGATTGATCTCTTGAGGATATCAATGTATAGCAAATCAACGTGATTGAGGTTTCATTCCATTCTTTTGGTGACAGCTGACACATTAAAGTGTTAAGCAAAGACCAGCATTGAAAGCATCAAAGGCATTCCTGTGGATAAAAACGGTTGACCAGTATGCAATCTTGCCTTAACAAGCTCATTGGCTAAGTATGTTTGTATTCATAGGTATAATTGGAATTCTATGGGAGCATATTACAGAGGCATAGTATTGGTGCTTTTGTTGGTGATGAAAAGCTAACTCACAATGAGGAAATTGAATCATGGTTATGCATTAAAAGCAGTTACAAATTCCAATTAAAATGAGCAAATATATCTCCCCTGTCCTTTCAGAGGTATCAAGAAAGCAAATGACATCGCCAGCAAAACTTGACAAAAGAACAGTTGAATGAAAACTTGAAATGCTCAAAGAAAGCTTCATTGAAAATTTGATTTACTAGTAGATTGACTACATAAAACTTAAAAGCAAAGGTAAAACATTCAAGCACGTCTGAAGTACTCTGTTGTCCAAAACGTTATATGTCAGGCAATCAGTTGCATGGCCTTGTAGACATTTGTGTGGATGTGCATGACTTTAACACTATCCCCTAACTTTTGAAATCAGTTATGTTAGATAGTTGTATAAAATGCCCTAGTTTTGATGATTGGGAAAAGGCTTTTGCATTTTGACTGGATGCAACTATTTCTTGCAACTGTGAGTTAGCTTTTCGAATTGGTCTTGCAGAAAATTGTATAGAATGCCCTATTTACAATTTATAAATATAGTGTATTGTTGAGTCTTTATGGTTGGGGATGTACTACCTCATATGTAAGAGTTACTAATATATGCAAGAGTTACCAATATCATAGTATGGCACCTTTTATCATAGTATGGCACCTTTTGGTTATCCTCAGAAAGAGCCTTATCGTGGGATGCTAGTATAGAAGGTAGCAATTCAACCACACACCTTACCATGTGATTGAACGGTATATCATATAAATCTTGGTGTAGAATTCTGTGTTCCAGCAGAATCCGTAGTATTTTGGCTGAACTAATGGTTCTCAAAGGTACCTCTCTGCTAACCAATGCAACATATTTTCAGATTCTTTTCCCACATCTTTCGCTGATAATTCTAATTTGTATTATTGCTTATTGTCATAATCATTGACTATCATTTCAGTTTTTGCTAAAACCAAACTGAGTATTTGGATAATAAAAGTAACATGGTTGCTGAGGCAATTGGTTGTGTCATGCAATGTTGGACGATTGGTTGTGTTCACTGATGGCACAGTCCATGGCAGATAGCATTTATACTTTCATTGATCCGTTTACATCCTTGGACTTGCATAAAGGTAAATCTATAAGTGTTGTGCCTGTGAAATGTTGAGGTTGTTTTTGTTGAAATAGGTGAGATGCGTATAGGGATTTATTTACCATACTTGAGCATCATATTGTGGATTTATCCTTGGGAAACGGTAGGTGAAGGGACAAATTCTTAACATTGTTATTCTGGAAAGATCATTTCTACAAGTTAGAAAAACGTACACAATTTGACATTCAACAACTCGATGGGAGAGTGCTGTTGACAAATCCTTCTTACTGTTGTTATTCTGGAAGTGTCTTTTCTGTTCAATCATTTGAATGCAATAATTTGTAAAAGAAAGAACATTACGTTGCATTCAAAACTTAGTAGGAAAATGGATTTTTTGCATGTAATGCAATCTAATACATTTTAATCGATAGTTTTGCTTGTCCGGTACTGACTGGTAATACATACTATCCAACAAGTAAAATGGTCACATCAATAGTTCTTGCTTTAAAATTTTTTATATGCTGGTAATGCTTCTGTGTCTGTTCATTGGCTCCAGTTGCTTTGAACATGTTGCACTTTGAAATTGTTTTATGCAACAATGCTGCATTACTTTTAATTTGTATTTTCAAAGTTTTCTCAAGTAATTTTTGTTAAAATTTCAGACTCCAACCCAGTTTCAGTCTCGCTGATTTTTCAGCCAAAGTTAAATGTCCAAACCCAATTTCAGCACAGTTTCAGCATATAAAAACTTAGCAGAGAATAAACTTCAGAACTAAAACATGAGGATTTTGAACATCGTTTTCAACGCAGAAATAAAATATCAGCAGTATGCAAAATTCAGAAAATTTATAGACAGATTTTTGGTTTAACTTTGACCCTGGAAAAACCCACGAGGGGAAAACCAGTGAGAGGGTTTTTTATTATTTATGGGCTTCTGAGAAATTCTTTTACAGCATATTCATCTTCAGAATATTTACACAAATTTATCTGAACATTCCTGTAGCTTTGCTCATCGATTTCTGAACTAGAAATCTGTACAACTGTACGGCTGTCCTAGCAATTAATGTTGTACGGATTGTTTCGAAATTTGTGTCCAAAATTCTGCCAAGACTGTACGGAAAACGCAGCAGAAAAAAAATGCCTTGAAAAATGTGCCAGCACCTTGAAAAACACATCCAGAATTTTCTGTGGTACGGCCCTCTATTTTTGTGCAGGTTCATACGGGACTGTATGGATTTTTTTACCCATAAAAGTGTGCTCAGCTCCTTCCTCGATTTTTGTGCCAATTAAATGTTGTACGATAGTTTTGAAAAGCATGCCAATACTCTCAGAAAACATAGTTGCTGTCCACCTCAATTTCTGTGCACATTTATTGCTGTACGGCCTTTAGAAATCTGTATGGTATGGTTTGTTCTTCCTTGCTGCTCTTTGCCTTGGGATGCATGCTCTCCTTCAACAAATGCTGTCTCTCTTCTCAAGCTTGACCTCTCCCAACTCTCTCTTGCTATCTCAACAAGAAATGAATGAACTACTCAAGAATGGGTGCACCCCCTTGCCCTAATCGACCTCATGAGGGAAGGTGAGGGGTTTTCTAATCTAATGGTTGAGATTAGATTAGATGGGTGGCTGAGATTTTGTGTCTTTTCACTCACCCTCACTTTAGTCATAAAGTCATTTTTTAATTTGCATCTCACAAATTAAATGACTAGGACCCACATTAGGCACTTTTTCCCCCTTAGACTCCTAGAGAAGAGAAACACTTACCTTGGTACTTTATTTTAATTAAAAATTTAACAATTTTGGTGTTTTGGTCATCTGTTAAATTTGGTGTCACCTTTCTTCTCTTGCCTTTATCAGATGATAAATGAGGCCTTTCAACATTTGTATATGAAGTGTCTAAATGTCTTGAAATATTTGCAATTAAGGTGAACTTTAACGCCATTTTTTATCAGTTAAAGCAGCCGCCTTATGATACACCTCGAGTTTTTATGAATTTTTGTTCTAGTAAGTTGTGTAAATGGTCTGTTTGATAGATGTCTCCCATCAGAGCTGAGAGAACTATTTCCTTTAGAATACCTTACCATATTTGTTGCTTAGGAAGTCTCGAGTCTGTTCACTGTACTTCAAATTCAATTGACATGTTTGTTTGTCAATCCTTTTTCCGAAGCTAAATAATATGAAACTTTTCCACTCTTAAATGTGTTGCTGGTATCCTTCTCATTAGAGATATATGTTATTACATTCATATTCATATTTTGCATTCATGCACCGATATCTCCTTCAGTGTTGTTGTTAACTGCTGGAAAATTTTTGGATGAATTCTATGATTTGCGCAATCTCTTATAGAAGCGATAGTGAATTGTTTTAATTAGTATTGCATGTATTAGTTTTTCTTATGGTGGGTTGGTTATATGTATCGATCCGCTCGTGATTGACCCTTGATTCTTATTGCTATGCACTTCAAAATCCTACATATATTTTCATCTGATTTTGATGTCAACTTTGTTTCAAAACTTGGAGTTGCTTTTCTAGCATTCTGTTTGGGTGGGGCGTTTAGGTCCTTTGGGTTCCAAGAGAAACAAATCATTTGTTGGTCTTGGAAGAGGGTTTGCCCCTTCATCCAAATATCGGTTCCCAGATGTTTCTGTTTCTTGCGTTCAATCAATTACTCCACTTTGGAGTTTCCGTGCTGCTGTTTGTCGACCTCTCCTCATGCTCTATGTATCTACATCTTTCATGGAACGTTTTTTTTTAATTAGTTAGTTGATTTTCTAAAGATAGGGCGATAGCCAAGAACATATTCAGACTTTGAAGAACTTGTATTAAAACAGAGACATGAGAACCATTTGGGTTCGCTTGTTCTGATAATATATAAGTAATCGTTTTATTATTGCTGGGAATTTTCTGTCTGCTTTTCTGAGTCTACCCTAACTCTATCAATTAAATTATAGGCAAGGAAGTTCTACTTTTTAGGGTTATGTCTGTCTGGTAGGTATGGCCTCGCCTGCTTTGCCAGTTCAAGAAATAAATCTTATCCAGAAAGTCGGATGCGCTTAATTTTCTCAAATCTATTGGAGGTCGTCTCAAATATCATAACTACGGATATGAAGAGTCCAACTTTAAGAGCTGCAATTAGATAATCTTGTACTGGTTTCCACATTTTGAAGGGTGATTTAAAACTTGATTATGCTTGTTCCCTCTTATAATATGAATCTTTATAATGCATATCTAGATTCTACATAACGATCTTGGCTTTTATGCTGGAGGTCATCACCTTACGTGAACGATGATCTCAGCTTCATTCTTACTCTCCTCCTCTTGGAAAGATGAAACATCAGGATGCATACTTATAACGATCTTAGTTTGATAGGGGGCATATACATTTTGGGATGTTTGTTTTTTCGAAAGGACTCTGTTTGTCCTTTCGAAAAAAATTAATGACATGAGAAGGGCTAGAAAATTCAATGAATGGCCCTTGGAGAAGGGATTTGTTGAAACGTGTTGGATATATATTTAAAAATGTTTTATCAAGCTCCATTGAAAACATCATTAATTCCGAAAGGAGCATACTATAAAAAACATAATGAACAGATGATAAAGTAGGTTACCACCAAAATCATAGGCGTTTAAGGCAAATAGTGTCTTATCAGTGTTTTGTGACCCTCACACGTTGGAGTTGTGCGAGGTTATTAATTCAATTGATCTAGCATCCAGGTTCCCATACCTGTAAGTGTCACGGGCCTAACTAAGCCTCTTCTTAGGCTCCGTGTTGATGGATAGAGGCAACATGATGTAAGCTATCTTATAGCTGCAATAAGAGAAAACAAGCCGTAGCCTACAGGCGAGTTGGAGGTATCATGTTTGGAAGTAACGCACAATAAATTAGAATGATTTTTTTTTGGTTGTTTTTTTTGCCCTACATTTTTATTTGATTTTTGCTGCAATAATAGAAAACAAGCCGTAGCTTACAAGCGAGTTGGAGGTATAATAAATTATAATGCTTTTTTTTGGGTTGGTTTTTTTGCCTCTTTTACATTTTTATTGAATTTTAAGTGGTAGATCATCGTTTATACATAACAATTGGCAAAAATATTTATGTGGTAGAGCATATAATTCATCCGAGGAACCTCAAATTGAATTCTCTATGGTGGCCCATCAAGCCCCATGGCTTGAGTAATGTCATAAACAAAATTTAAAATTGTATTATATCTTGCCCTCTTGCCTGCATAACTTCACAATCTATGGTGGCCCATCAAGCCCCATGGCTTGAGTAATGTCATAAACAAAATTTAAAATTGTATTATATCTTGGCCTCTTGCCTGCATAACTTCACATAAACAAAGTAAAGTAGTGTGTAGTATGTCTTGGTCATTCAGTCTTTCGTCCTATAAAAAAAGGTATAACTTTGAAAAAAAGATTGGAACAACCTTGAGAAAAGATTGGTTGTTGGCCAGTAAAACTTCTGAAATGAAAACATAATAAGTTGGAATCTCAAAGATCACATGCTAGTCCTCCCATTCATCCAAGAAGATGGGGTTATGGGAGTCTTCTCACTAGTGTGGTCTTATCTTTCTCCGTCCATCTTTTGAAGCTTTGTCTGAACCTTGGAGGGCTTGTAGCAGGAAATAGGAAATAATGTCCTTGAGTTGTAGCGACTCTTAATTTCTTTTAGTAGGGGGTTCCTTCTCTATAAGATTGAATGTAGGTGACATTGAATCAATTACTTGTGTGCCAATAGAGATCTAGGGTTAAGGAGTAAGTACAATGGTCTTGCTTCTTGAAAATCTCGTGTTTGGTATGATATGGGCTAGGTATTTATGTTGGTGGTGGTAGTGCTGCAACCTTGTACCTTCTGTAAATTATTCAAACTGGGAATGATGGCTGTCTTGTCCTTGGCCCCCTTGAAACCCTGCGAGATACATCGAGCCTTGACATTTATGCCCTTGGTTCAAGTCTTTCTGGGTTTGGTTTCTTGGCATGTCTTGCGAGGAGGTGTGCACTTGCCTCTGTGCTTGAGCGGTGTTGGGTAGGCCTTCTCTTTTTCTTGCCACTAGTGCTCCTTGATTGTTTCTTTTGCCTCTTCCTCGAGGTGTTTTCTTCATGAACTATAATAGGTACTTGATAGTATATTTGTGCTCTTGCATTGCCTCTTTCAAAGTTTGTCTTGTTCTCTCGTCTTTTCACAATTGGCTAGGTCTTGGTGCTTACTGTGTAGACAAAGGGAAAGCTAGTTTATGCAGGGTGTGGCTAATCATTAGGAGGATGTTGGTGCAGAGCTCAATTGCTATAACCCCCGTATTCTCGAGCTTGGCATCACGCCTTTGCAAACTATGATTTTGGAGTGTACTAGTGCCATCATAGTATTGGTCGTTGTTTGCATAGTGTCTTATCTTGAGCTTACTCTTTCTTTCTCCAATTGTATCTATTGCTTTATGTCTAGAGCTTTCTTGAACAAGGCTTGGGTGATGAAATGTTGTATCTTGAGATGGTATCTTTTGAGATCTTTGTCTTCCAAGGTCTCCCATTCTTGGTTCATATTTGTATTTTTCCCATTGAATGCCTTCATTTTGCGAGCTTGTTCACCAATTTGATTGCATAGCTTTTGACATGAGAGGGTTGGATTGCAGGATGCTTAAGATTTGAGTTGCGATTGTTTCTATTCTCATTGCTAGGTGGAAGTGGGTGATTACTTTTTCTGGGGGGACATCTTAGGTGAGGTGTGTGATTGCTTTTATTAGGATGAGAGTCACTTCTCATTTCACATGAAACAGGTAAGACACTTTTTGTTGCTTGTGTTTGCGTTTTCGGCCTTGTATGATATTATCAATTAAAATTTGTCTCATATTACAATTAATTCATGCACCTGTTTTAAAAAATATCTAAGAAATAGATAATTACAAAATAGATTTTTTTTTTTTTTAAATTCATGCACCTGTTTTAAAAACAAATATATCTAAGAAATAGATAATTACAAAATAGATTTTTTTATTTTTATAATTTCTGTATATTATATTATCTGTGTAAAAGCTCACACAGTAAATGTTTTAAAATAAATATATCTAAAAAAATATATAATTACATATTACAATTAAAAAAACAATTAAAAAAGCCATGTAGTAATTGTTTTGAAAATAAATATATCTAAGAAATAGATAATTACATATTACAATTAATTCATATTCATACACTTGTTTTAAAAATAAATACAAAATAGATTTTCCTTTTTATGGTTTCTGCCTACTCTACTATATTACCTTTGTAAAAGCTCACGTAGTAATTGTTTTAAAAATAAATATATCTAAGAATTAGATAATTACAGATTACAATTAATTCATGCACCTGTTTTAAAAATAAATACAAAATAGATTTTCCTTTTTATGGTTTCTGCCTATTACATTACCTCTGTAAAAGCTCACCTCTGTAAAAATTCACGCAGTAATTGTTTTAAAAATAAATATATCTAAGAAATAGATAATTACATATTACAATTAATTCATGCACATGTTTTAAAAATAAATATATCTAAGAAATAGATAATTACAAAATAGATTTTCCTTTTATAATTTCTCCCTTTTATATTACCTCTGTAAAAGCTCATGTAGTAATTGTTTTAAAAATAAATATATCTGAAAAATAGATAATTACAAAATAGATTTTCCTTTTATGATTTCTGCATATTTTATATTACCTCTGTAAAAGT
Source organism: Picea engelmannii (assembly GCA_009831015.1). NCBI lineage: Eukaryota > Viridiplantae > Streptophyta > Pinopsida > Pinales > Pinaceae > Picea > Picea engelmannii. The sequence continues at coordinate 488,926 of ML795458.1, forward strand.
TCCTTTTTATAGTTTCTGCATATTTTATATTACCTCTGTAAAAGCTCAAGCAATAATTATTTTAAAAATAAATATATCTGAGAAATACATAATTAGAAAATAAATTTTCATATTTATGGTTTCTGCCTATTATATTACCTCTGTAAAACTTACGTAGTAAACAAATAGAAAAGCTCAGAATTATTCTTTCATACTTTGATTTGGCCCCATACTAACAATGAAACCTCCCTTTTCATGCCCCGATTCAACATAAGTCCGGATGGTATATAATTTTTATCAAGGAGTAATTTCAAATGAATTAATTTTTCAATTAAGAAAATAAATAACGATAAAATATATTTATATAAAAATAACATTAAAATGAAATTTATAAATAATTATAAAATTTAAATACATTTAAAAAAAAATTAAAATTAAAATTAAATATTTTGTTGATTTTTTTAATTTATTATAATTAAAAAAGGAATATAATGATGATGATGATTAATGTCTACTAAGATCTAATTGGTTTATTGAACTTTAAGAGGGTAAGTGATTACTTGTAATTCTTTAGAATTTTGTTTCTACTAAGATCTAATTGGTCTATTGAACTTTAAGAGGGTAAGTGATTACTTGTAATTCTTTAGAATTTTGTTTCTGTGCTCGAAAAACATTAAGAGAGGCTTTCCAAGATCACCATACTTTTGTTGAGTTAAGAGGTTAGGAGGGTTGGTAGTGATCAATATTTTGAAAATGAGATCTAATATGGGTATAGGCTGGACAATCTAAGAGAAAGTGCTTTTCATCTTCAACCTTCTTAGTGTTACAAAGGTGACACACTCTTCCCATGGTGTTTTAGGAATTGACTAACGCCCAGTTTCACTATAGAGCTCGTGAGAATTTGTTTTTATCTTAACAATGCTTATTTTTTTCTTTACACTTGGCAAAACAGATAGATAATTGTTTCCTACTAAACATGAAAATCAAATTGAGGTATACTCTCAACATTTTTCACATCCTTGTATCAATGTACCTTTCACATATTCACGGTTTACTTCACCATTTCAACTAAACATGAAAATACAAATTGAGGTATACTCTCAGCATCCTTGTATCAATGTACCTTTCACATATTCAATATTTAGTATGCATGTGGTTTACTTCACCATTTTTACTGCTTGTTAAATTATAAAATACACTACTAAAAATTAATTTTTTTTTTACTCGTATTAAAATTATTTATTTTATAAAATACTATTCAATAATTAAAGCAATATGAAACAAGCTTAATACTTTAATAAGGAGTGACCACTCACCTCTCTCCTTTTCTCAAATACTACAAGACAAAATGGTCCATTTTGTGATGAGTTTCAACCTTGCTTAAGAACGTATATTCCCTACTCTTTTTATTTTCAATGTGTAAGGGCTTTACTTTTTCTTGTGAAAATCTAAGATAAGAAAGTAGATTATTTTTTATAATTTTTTTATTAGTACTAAAAATGTATGTTGTGTATTTATATTAATAAGTTTATTAAATTAAATTTTTTGTTTTCGATTCTGGTTGAAACACAGTGGTTCTGAAGAAATTTTCAGGTTAGGGTTTAATAATTGCAGTCTTAGCAGCGGTCAAAATGGTCATCAAAGGGGGAGGGAATGCAACCCCCTCATACAAGTAGGTAGTGGTGGATAGAGGGAAATGCCCACAAGGCAACAGTTTCAAAGAACCTCTGACAGGTACCTCGGGATCAGGATTGGAAAAGAATCAAGAGGGCAACCAAGAAAAAAGTGACCGCGTGGGGGAATGAGCCAGAGAAGCCCAGTACGATGCGCAAGCAATGACGAACCCCAGTGGGGTAGATGGGCGCAACCCGTGTAAACCTAAAACAACACTGATACTCAAGGTTATACTGGAAGACCCCCAAACACAACTCTTCCGGGATCAGATGAAGACACATGCACTGATCTGCAAGTTCATGGGCATGTGGCCTACAGAAAAAACATTGCACAACTGGATAAAATACCATTGGAAGCCAAATGAAGAAGTGAAACTCCACCTGGGCTCGAAAGGATTCTTCACAGCGGTTTTTATGACCCTGGAGGACATGGATAAATTCATTGAGGGGGGCCATATTTCCATGTCTCAACGGGGCTGTACATTCGTCCATTGAAGGAAAACTTCTCCCCAGAGAAAGAAACCTTTAAAAATGTGCCTGTTGGCTAAGGATTTACTCCTTACCGCTAGACTACTGGCTGCCATCCACCTTCGAAGCCATAGGGAACAAGTTCGACAAATATGTCAAAACATCGGAAGCTACTCTAAAAGGCAGATATACATCCTACACAAGGATCTGCATAGAGATGGATGTTTCGGGGGCGCTCCTGGAAGCCATAAATTAGAGTTTAGGGATGAGGAATGGATACAAAGCATAGACTACGAGTAGATCTCATTTCAATGCAGAAGATGCCATGAATATGGACACTTATTAAGAGAATGCCCTCTTACCAAAAAACAAGAAGCGAAAAACACCAAGTTACAACAGGATGAGGACGGTTTTGTGACGCCAAATCACAAAAGCAGAGGAAACAAGAGTCAAGGCAAGGCCCCAACAAGAAGCAACCCAAAAGCTAGGCTTAGAACAAAAGGAAGGGGCAGGCCCAACCAAGGAGGAGGAGGGAAGGAAAAGACGAAAGATAAGGAAGAGAATGAACACGCAACTCAGGAGAACACATAAACTCCAAGCAACAAAGGAGAATAGGGAGGTAGCGCAAGTCCCAGGGAAGGAGGAAACGAAGATACCAACACCCCAATGCAGGAAGCAGATGGAGATTCGGAGATGACTCCAAGTGAGGTAGGAATAGAGGACCCAGATCTCAAAAACATTGTGGAAAGGGAAGGAATAGATCTACCGAATACACTGGAGCAATGGAAAAGACAGGGAGTAGACAATGTGCCAGCGGAGCAACTAGATCACATTCAATATCTCTCCCTCCTAAGGGAGGAAGCTTAATCCAGAGGGATCAAGCACATGCATGGCGAGATAGGACACTTGGGAATCAAAATAGGCGATGGACAACCACAACACTCACCCAAGTAGGCAAGGAGGAAGAAAGGCATAAAATCAAATAGCGTATCCCTACAAGAACTAGGAGCCCTGCTGATAAACTCAGGCAAGATTAAAAATCTCTTCCCTAACTTCCCCCCACATGTTTAAATGAAGATTATAACATGGAACATAAGAGCCCTAAACAACCCAAGAAAACAACGAATCCTTAAAAATAGACCGAGTAAGGAACAACCTGACCTATGTTTCATTCAAGAGACAAAATGCACTTTAGACAGAATGGAAACAATCCGTAAAAGCCATTGACGCAAGTACAAGATGTTGGCTGTCGAAAGCCAACAAACGACGGGAGGTATCTTCACCTTGTGGAACCCACAATCGGTGAACCTACTTGCAACAGAAGCCACGAGACACACTTTTTGCTAACATGCAAATAATAGGGAACACGGAGGAAATTCTATGCACTAATGTGTATGGCCCCCAGGTGATGGAGGAAAAAAAAATATTGCTCCTCGACCTAGAGAATCTAAAGGATCGCAACCGCAACCCCCATTGGATCTTGGTAGGGGATTTCAACATCATCACTACACTCGTTGAGAAAAAAGGGGGCACTAGGAGACTGGACAAAGATGTGAAAGAATTCTTAGCATTCATTGACACAATGAAGCTCATGGACATTAGGACCAGTGATGGTCAGTTCACTTGGAAGAACAAAAGACTAGGTCACCACCAAGGAGCTACAAGGCTAGATAGATTCTTGGTGTCAAAATCAATCATGTTGTTGGGACTAACTTTGGACCGCAACATCCTCCCATGGGGGGGATCAGATCACTAGCCAGTTCAACTGGAAGCTAATTTTCAAACCACATCGAAGAATAGACCATTTAGATTTGAGAAATTCTAGATCAACCATCCCACCTTCAAGGAGAACATCAGCCAATGGTGGCGGGAGGAACTACCGGAGCAAGGAACAAGGATGTTCAAACTTTACAAAAAACTCAAGTACATCAAACAAAAACTCAAGGAGTGGAATAGGGAAGTCTTTGGAAATATAAACCAAGGGAAAAAGAGTCTCGAGGACAGAATGAGGAATCTACAGGAACACTGCATCGCAGAGTGATACACAAAGGATCAGAAAAAAGAAGAGATCCAAATGACCCAGGAATGGGAGGCAAGATGCCAGCAGGAAGAAACCCTGTGGCACCGAAAGTCCATAATAAGGTGGCTAAAGGAAGGGGAGAGGAATACCAAGTTTTTTCATAGAACAATTATTGAAAGAAGATCCCATAACAAAATCTTGAAGATTAGGGATCATGACGGGATCGAAAGAGAATCCCTCCAAGAGATTGAGAACACACTGGTCAACCACTTCCAGGGGATAGCCTAGGAACTCAACCAAGACAGATCTGAGGCCATACAAAGAATAATTTAGCACATCCCCAAGCTAGTCACAAAGGAGCAAAATGTTGGTCTAAGCAAACTCATCGCAAAGGAAGAAATTGACCAAGTGGTCCAGGAGATGCCCAACGGAAAGGCCCCAGGCTCGGATGGCTTCACAGTGGAATTCTTCGAAGCCTATTGGGAAGTGGTTAAGCATGATATTTACGGGGTGGTGGAGGACTCCAGGCGATCAACATCCATCCTAAAAGCCTTAAATGCCACAATGATCACTCTAATACCGAAAGAAAATGAAGCTAGGACCCCAGACCGCTACATGCCTATAACTTTATGCAATGTAGTTTACAAGATAATCTCCAAAGTCATAGCCAATAAACTGAAGCCACTCCTTCCCACACTGATTTCACAGGAACAGGCGGGTTTTGTGGAAGGAAGACAAATCCTGGACAATATCATCCAATCCCATGAGATCATTCACACGTTGAAAAGCCAAAGGAGAGGGGGGATGATAATCCAACTTGATCTGGAGATGGCTTACGACAAAAATAAGCTGGCACTACATGGCCAAGACGTTGGAAGCTTTTGGGTTCGACCAGCACTGGATCAACTAGATAGTCACTCTAGTCTCAACAACTAGCTACTTGCTACTAATCAATGGGGCCCCAGCCAAACCTTTCTGTCCATCCAGAGGCATAAAACAAGGGGACCCGCTGTTCCCCTTCCTGTTCATTCTAATGATGGAAGGGCTAAGCAGAAGCATTAAAAGTGCAACTGCAGCTAGTGAAATAAAAGGCATCAAACCTTTTGAAAACTGCCCAACCTCCACACACCAACAATTCGTTGATGATACCCTACTCCATGGCACACCCACGGTAAAGGAAGCAAAGGCTTTTAAAAGAATCTTAAAAGACTTCGGGGAAGCCTTGGGGGTGGAAATCAACCACTCCAAATCCATGATATATTTCTTCAACACTAATCTGACAATTCAACGAAACTTGGCCAACATTTTGGGGTTTCAACGTAAAATGCTCTCGACGAAATACTTGGGAATCTCCCTGACGGACAGAGCCTGCACAAAGGCTACTTGGGAAGGAGTTATCAACAAATTGCAGGAGAGGGTAAAAATTTGGAATTATAGAGCCCTAAACCTGGCCGGAAGGCTTATCCTCACCAAAACGGTTCTCCAATCAATTTCAGCGTATATGATGTAAGTGTTCCCAGCCCCCAAAGGAATTCTACAAAAAATAAGAACCATCCAATGAGACTTCCTATGGCGTGACGCAAAACATAAAAAGAAATGGGCCTTGGTGGCCTGGGATAAAGTATGCAGACCAAAAAGCACATGCGTCCTGGGGTTACAGGACCCACAGGTAACCAACGAAGCCTACGGGGCAAAGCTTTGGTGGAGATGGGTAAAAGACAAATCGGTACCATGGGAAAACCTATGGAAGGCCAAGTATGCCCCTAACATAAGCGACCAGGAGCGAATTCGGTTCATGGGTACAAGGGAGGGATCAACCATCCAGAATCTAGCCTGGTGAAATAAGAATTGGATCCATAAACACAGCTTCTGGGAAGTAAGAAATGGAAGAACAACAAGGTTTTGGGAGAATGCATGGCAACATGAACCCATAATGGAAAATCTAAACAGGGAGGAGCTTCAACATGAAATGATTGGGCAAGGTAAAACAAAAATCCATCATTACTGGAAGCAAAGGGATGGCAGTGCCAGATGGAGGACCTGGGACAAACTTAACCCACAAAATAGAGCCCGGATCGAAACAATAATGAAAGAGGTGGAGGAGGAATTGGGAGAAAGGAAAATTGGGGTCTCGGAAGAAGAGGACCAATTAAGGTGGGGCAGGAAAAATGGGGGTGGATTCAATTTAAAATTTGGAAAAAACAGTGGGAAAAAATTTGGAAAATCCCCCAATGGCCAAAAATCAAAATGTTCAAATGGCTAGTTCTACATAACCGAATTCTAACTTGGGAGAACCTCATGAAAAGGGGTTTCATAGGTCCCTCTCGCTACCATCTTTGTCTAGACAAGGAGGAAACAACTAACCACCTCTTGGACGATTGCAGTTACACAACTGAGATTTGGGATTGGGCGGCAGACATCTTCTGCCAATCCAATAGGATCCAGGGGAACATCAACGCAACCATCAACAACTGGAATGAGGGTTACAATGAAAATGAAATGGTGAACCTCTGTTGGAATCTAACGCCGAGGATGATCATTTGGGCAATCTGGAAAGAATGGAACCGACGCATCTTCAGGAATGAAAGCATACCGACAGAAAGGATAAATGAGACAATAGTCTCTCAAATAAGAGAAATGGTGCAGAGCCGTAACTGCAAGACGAAGAAGGCGCAACTCACTGACCAAGACTCCCACATCCCAGACTTTTTTCAACTGAAAGATTGGCGCAACAACCTACCTGTAGGGCTTAACCCACAACTCCAGATAGGAGCCCGCCACTGGACTCCCCCTTCGTCAGGGTTCCTCAAATTGAACTTTGACGGGGCGGAAAAAGGAAATCCAGGAGTGGCAGGGGCATGTGGAGTGATTAGAGATAGTGGCAGCAACATCATCTGACTGTATGCTGGGAGCATGGGAAACTCAACCAACAACACGATAGAATTTGGAGCTCTGGAACTTGGCCTTGAAATCCTAACCTGCGAAAGGATGACAAACACCATCATGGAAGGTGACTCCACCCTGGTTATCAACACGACGAAAAGACTCCAAAATAGCACCATAGTGGGAAAGGTTCAGCGTCACTGGCACTTTGCACACTCCCTTCAGAAAATCCAGGAGCATTTGAGAACTTTGAATATAGTGGAGTTGCGCTAGGTGCGCAAGTCAGCTAATGCACTAGTAGACATGCTTGCCAATGAGGGGGTCGACAAGGAAGGCCCAGAACTAGACGATACCTGGATCAACATTCTAGATGGGCAACTCAGAATAGACTACAACCACCTTGCGACCAAAGATTGGGAAGGAAGTTTAAGCATGGAAGGTCAAATCGAGGAGGACATTGCAAGGCCTCGCGGAAGGGATGCAGGCCCCAGGTAGGATATGATTGCCTAAAAATCTGCCACTAATTATTATGCAAGAGCATAATAAGCAACAGATGGATGACTGGAATTAAGGCCATTATGCTAGTAAGAGGCACGGGGAAAGCACGAGTGAAAGGCCAGGCGACAAGTCGCATGCAACGAAAGAGGTAAAGCATGTGGGGGAGTTGATAACTAGGACCAATCCACCAAGCCAAGTACAGGGACGGAGAGCATCTCAATCGGATCACAAGTGATCAAGGGAAGTAATCGCACAGGGACAAAGGACGACCCATCATGATCATACAAGCCTTAACAGGAAAATTGATGGAAGTGCACATCACCGCAAGCAAACCAAGATTGAAAGGATGGGCTTGCAGCGAGGAAAGGTCAATAAGAACAGGGACAATAGAAATAGACGCAATCAAAAAGAGCACAACAACATGGATTATCATAGAGTCAACGGGAGGGAAATGAAGTATACCTGGGAAGTGAGGCACAGGCAGAGTAACCAGCACAGGAGCTACGATAGACAAAGTGGGATGACGCGTCTAAAATAAACACATAGGAAAAGGAACTCCCCTGGGAAGGAAGTCCCGAACAATCCACGATGGCTAGCAAGAATGACACATGCCGCGAAAGACGCGAAGGGCACCTTCCAAACTCGGGGTGTGCCAAAGGGGAAAACAACGATCACTCGGTGGGAAAAAGAATTAAAGAACAAGTGCAAAGGTAAAGCGCGAGATGCATTAATACAAGAAGTAGACTGGGTAACTGATCCGGGGCCACACAACCTAGGGAAAACCTCTTCCACAAACCAATGGAGATGGCATGGCTAACTAAGATTATGATCGAAAAAGTGATTTCAAAAAAGGAAGAAGCCAGGAAGGAGGACAAGAAGGAAAACAAGAAAATGCTGGATGAGATCCTGCGCCGTATCAATAGTCTGGAAACTATTACCAAACTGTTAGTAGAGGTAAAGAAGGACCAGAAATGCAAGATGGAGTGGTTGGCAGCCCAGTTCCACCTCTACCTACGCTATGTCCATCACATCGACGTCATGCCTGCTGATGGACATGAAGTGCCACCTCAAATTAGGAAGACTCACACGACCTCACAGAAGGAAGATAACAAGAGCTAGGAGGATGGCGAGAAGGAGCACCCCCAGGTGCAGAAACAGTTCATAGTTCCAGATCAATGATTTGGTAGTCTATAGACAATATTGCCATGCTTTATCAGGTTAACTCAGATATATTTCACAATCTGGTTTAGGAGGATGGTTTTAGTATCTTCTTTCATGTATATTTTTTCCCCAACTGAACATGGAAAGTCTGGTCTGGTTTCCCTGGTGGCAGACCAGAACCATCCCTCGCTACTTTCAACTGGCGCAACTAGGGACCCCTGGTCTGGTTTTCTTCTAGGTAGACCAGGATACCCACCTTTTGATCATATTATTTTCAATAATATAGATTCCTACACTCACAATTTTCTTTTTCTTAAATTAATAGATAATGATCACTGATTTGTCCACACAAGTTTTCCCTGCCATTTGAGGCAGCAAAGAGAGACGATCACGGGGTTGTCAACACAAGTTTGCCCACACAAGTTTGCTCTGCGATTGTAAGGGGTCGTGGATCCAGTAGATTCTGCAATAGATCCAATAGTAGAGGCATCTGAGCAAGCATCTTTCCTCGTGCCGTATATAGAGGCAAAGCCATAAAGCCAACCATTAGCTACTTATGGGCGTTAAGGGGGCATAGACAGCTAGGGCAGAGCCCATGATTCCAGTTCCATCTTCAGTTTCAGGTCCATATTATTATGATCGTGATCGATATCCTTATACTCATACCTTACACGTACTGGGTATGTATTAGTTGAAACTAGCTTCCCAAAATACTTATCAATTTAGAGAATCCATTCATGAATCACCAATTAATAAATAATGTAAAATAAAAGTTATATGAAAATATTTTTTTTTAAATGATAATAAATCAAATATTTTTACTTTAGATTTGAATATAAATTTTTTAAAACATATTAAATGAATCAATTTAATTTTTTATTTTCTATTTTAAAAAATAAACTTATAAAATCACAAGATTAACTTTTCTTAATTATTATTATATAGTTTTTACAACATCCAATTTAAATTGTTTATTATTTAATAAAAGTGATTAATTACCTTTTAGGATGATGTGCATTTTTATAAAATTTAGTATTAGTGGTTTCATATTGATTTTGAACTTAATGTGCATTTTTATAAAATTTAGTATCAGTGGTTTCATATTGATTTTTAACTATTACATGATTTTTAGAAGGGAAATTATTACATGATTAATTGATGAGACATGCTAGTGTAATTATATATTTGTGCATAAAATAAATTAAATTTTATATATTGTGAATTGTATTTATATATTTATCTATAAAATGAATTAATTTCTATATGTATTAGGAATGATGTGCAAATGAATTCATTCTCTTTAAAAGCTTGCTTCATGTTTTAAGTAGAAATTATAAAATTTATGAGCATGTGTATCTTGTACGATTACTTTCAAATTTTTATTATATAGGTATTATATATAAAAAAGAGTCAATCTTTTATTAAAAAGTTTTTTGGATGGTCTACATACACAAGTTCATATCCCAATAAAGAGGAGCGTAATTTTAATTTGAATAAAGATTTAGATATATTGGAGTATAATGAAGAATGTGTTGAAGAATTTCAAGGTGAAGAACCTAACACTTAAAGGAAAGGAAAAGAAAATTCAAATCAAAACTAGAGCTTTGTGAGGAATGGAAAACTAAGTATATGTGGTTGAGAGATCAAACAAGAGGAAAAAAACTGTTATGAAATGCATATACTGTGGAACACATAAGACGGTTGGATGTGGGATCAACATTGGTTGTTCTACTATGCAACATGATTCATTAGTTGTTCATGCAAATTCAAACATCCATAAACTTCCACGAGCAAAATGGATATATGGAACCAAAAAAAAAACAAAACCTATTATAGAACACAAAGCATACATTGATGACAAGAACAAGCAGATTGCCATTACAACTATGAAATTAGTTCACTGGGTTGTGCAAGAAAATTTACCTCTCAAAATATGATTCTCTTTGCTCATTTGCAATGTCCTTACAGACACCAAACATGCCAAAGAATAAAGATTACACATCATATACAAATCACATCGTTGCAAATTCCTTTTTGCTATATTGGAGTATCTTGAAGAGGTACAAACTGCAAGAATGTTGGATAGTCCCTTTTTTTTTTCATTGATGCTAGATGAAAGTACATATTGTAGTTTAGAGAAACACCTTGTGGTTTATGCCACATTTCTAGGCTCACAAGGGTTGGGGCCTCCAATTTCACAGTTTTTAAAGCTCATAAATGTTTGTGATGGAAGAGGGAAAATAACATATGACGCAATTAAAGATTTAAAGGAAGCAGGGGGCCTTTCAAATAAAAGATTGATGTAAGTTCCCACCGATGAGGCTTCATCAATGGTTGGAAATGAAATTGGCTTTGTTACTTTTTTGAAAAAAAGATGTACATAATATTCTAGGTATTCTTTGTATTGCTCATCATGAAGCTTTAGCTGCATCAAACGCTTCCAAAAGAATACATGAATTATCATTTCTTGAGAAATTGACAAATTGGGTGCAAAATTCTACTAAACGAAATAATCAACTTATTGTTCTATAGGAGCTTATGCAACTTGAAACTCTTCAAATCCAAGGAGATAGATGGCTCTCGAGAAGACAAGTTATTGAAAGACTTGTTGTATTGATGCCTCCCATATTGAATTTGTGATAAAATGAAAGGAATGACTCATGGTATGATAAGTCAATGATATTTTTACTTCAATTTTGTTTGCATATGCTTGCAGATGTAATGGGTGAACTAAACAAGTTGAATAAGAAATTTTAAGAAGATTATGTTGATGTTACCTCTTTAGGGGAAACCATAGATGTTACTATAAACACTTTAAAAAGGTGGTTTTTAAGAAGTGACACATTTGCATATAGAACATGTTACTTATTTGAATTTTTAGATGTCTCTAAATTTGGCTAGAGATTATTGATAAAGAGGGACTTGTTCATAAGCATGTATTGCGATTTGTAGCAACTCCACATGCATATGGTGATTCTGTTGATATACAAAAGAAATCATGGAAATCTTGTATTGATGGTTCACTAGAGAGTTGCAAAGAACTTGCAAAAGAATATGTTCAAGCTCTTGTAGAGAGTTTGAATGGAAGATTCCCTGATCTTTCCTTTTTCAACTTTGTAAGGTTGTTTAGCCCTTGTCATTATGTACAAGATGTTCGTGGCATAGAAGAGAATTCAAAGCACTGACTTGAAAATCTTTTTCAACACCTGCAACATACTACATGTGAGAGGGAAGAAAACAAAACAATATTTGATTTTGAAGCTTGCCTGAAAGAGTTGCATGCATTTGTCGATACTATCCATGTTAATTGTGAGGGGTCATCCATGAAAGATGTTTGAAGGATTTTTGTGCCACTGAGTTACATACAAATTTTCCAAACATGTCAAAGCTATGGAAATCAATACTTACTCTACCTGTAAGTACAATGGCATTACCTGGCAAACAATAGTTACTATACATGGTTTTCAATAGCCTATTTATTAAACATAGTAACCAAAAACGAGATCTTTTAAACCTAATTTGACAATTACCCAAGTCTTAAAATTATAGCTTTCTAATATTTGACATGGATACCTTATGGTTTGGTATATATACATTATATCAAGCTCAAGAATATGTTTAGTTCCAACTGAGACTATTGTTGATGTTACCTCGGATCAACAACTCTATTCTTGGCCAGTAGGTTACTTATTTTCTAGACATAAGTGCAAGATATCAATTAGAGTTCTTCTAATAGTCTTCTAGCCTCAGTGTGCTGTCCTTCGAGGGGCATTCAAATGATACATATATTAAAGTTGAAAGAGAATTCTTCCCAAGGATCTCAACAACTTTTAAAGTCGAAGATTCAACTAACTATCTTTGGCATTGTCACAAAAGCAAAACCATCTTGAGATTATCCATACATATTAGATAAAGACAATGCTACAATAAGGGTTTTTAATCCATTTGTGAGTTGATTTCTTGTTTAAATTATTATGGAATTGAGCCAAACATCGAGTGATTCATTTATATATTATGATGAGATCTAATAATTGCATTCTACCATGTTCAATGAGTTCGATACAGGTTTTGATGCCACTAGCTCACTTTGTGAAAAAATGTATATTAGATTGAGTATATTGTTTGACTTTGACAATTCATTGCCTTTTTTTCATAAATTATATATGTCATGCAAATTTTAGGAATAGCTAAAGCTGAAGGTCCGTGATAACTTGTAACTTTTGGCATTGTTTTTGAAATTCTGCTATGAAGCAAGTCAACTTGAAGACATGTTTCGATTTCTTTGCTATCCATTTAATTTGCTTACAACAAGGCTTTCTCAACTTTCATATATAAAATTATACCATTAAGAGGGAGCACAAAAATGGGGTTTCCTCCTCCAAGACTAACAAAACAAGATAAAAAAATGTGGATTTTACAAATATATCTAAAAATCACGGTGTGCTATACTATTAAAAACATCAAGAATGAATCATTGTTGCAAAACTCTTCAATTTCTCGTGATTTTTCTGAGTTTTTCGGTTTGAGTTTATGCTTTCCATGTTTTGCCGATTTTTTTCTTGATTTCCCAACTTGATCGACCCAAACAAATTTTTTTGCCAATGCCAAATTTTCCAACACTGGAATGAACTATGACAACAAAATAGCTCAATTATGTGTGGCATGACGTAAACATGACATTCAAAATTATCTTGGTTAAATATCATGCAACCTAGTAGCTATAGGATGAGACAATTAGAGGAAGCCCAAGAAAGCACAAATACTTAAAAAAACAACAAGATGTGCTTGCCTCACATAACTAATTCAATATGGAGCATATTCTTATATTGTAGTTTATCAAATATATTTCGAGACAATATAAATCCACCCAACAAATTTTATGAGAGAAAAAACATTATTCTTGGATAACAACTAATATTCGATTCCAAATTGTGAAGGAATATATCTTAATGTTATGTGCATAGTCGACCAATTCTTATGCCTTGAACCAACTTTGAACCATAAGGCATTCTCATTTTTTATAGTTCTTTCGCCCATCGTTGACATTCCATATGGTATATGCAGAGAAGAGAATACAACAATTTCACTAATAACCTCCAATCCTAGAAATAAAAGACCCAGTAAAATCCACAGGAAGCAACTATACATATAGAAATGGTAATAATAGAATGATTAAAGCATTCATTTGTAATGTCAATTAAGGCAATAAAATTTAATGGTTCTGTCAATTTATCACAATTCATTTCTACCAATATTTTCAAAAAGAATGTAACACCCCCTCTCTAAACCTCTGATTATATGTAATTAATTGTAATTAATGATTGCCATGCTATGGCATACAAACAATGTAAATGTATTAATGATCAATTGAAAATGCCAACAACTGACTGTGGGGGTGAAGCCTTGAGTACTGGCCATGATACCACTAGAGGAAACATAGAGAGGGGTTCATCATGCTAAGATGACCCAATCCTCCTTGCTGAAATATTTGATTTGGAATAATAAGCCTTAACCTGATCCAAAGGAAAAATCAGTTAATGAGAAAAGGATCGGTGGTTGAGCCACCAAACACCCTCAATGAATGGAAGTATGGGGAAACTATTCGAAGTGACCTAGACTATCAGCTAAAGGACAAAATGAAAGGTCATCACAGATCCCCATGATTGACCCATGAGTTTCCTTCTGACAGAAGAAATGGAAGGACAGGTCGAGAACCTTTCGAGAGCATGCGTGCATGGAAATGAACAAGAAAGGGAAAGAGAGGATACACTAGTGGAGGAGGAATGAGAAGGAGAGGAACTCGAAGAGAGTTCAGGGGAGTCTCAGAACAAGACACTGGTCGCATGACTAGTATGAGAACCCAAGAACCCATCCTGAGCTGAGAGGTTGTGAGCTTGATGCTGGAAGGCATATGATAAACCTCAAAGAGGCCTGAGCTAGGATAGGGGAGCATAGAGATTTCCCTAGTGGTATCATGTCTTGGCAAGGGGGTGGCTTGTAGCCGAAGTGACTAAGAATGTAGAGCCTATGGTTGGGTGGAAAGGCAAATACACACAGTCAGTTGGCTTGTATATCTTGTAAACAGATAAGTATTTCAAATATCTTGTGTAGTAGAATTGAATCGTAGATGCATGCAGATGTGCTATGGATGTATATGATTTGTTAATGATGCTATTAGTTGTTTTCATTGGCAATCCCTTGTTTTAAGGGATTATAAAGCTGCAAGATTGGTGCAAGTCTTGCACATATGGACATGGATATTTCTGTATGTTTGTGCCTTCTGTGTGTGCAGTAGAATAATTGCTATATTGTGATGCATGTGAAAAGAAAACAAGCTTATAAAACAAGAATGCACAATACCCCCTAGGAGGAATGGACAATGTATCCTGAGATAGGCATGGAAATTTCTCAGTGCCTGCGAGAGGCCTATGTGTGGTTCAAAGAGTCTTAATTCTTTCGTGGAATCCCCTGTCTTGGTCTAGGCAGTTCGCAGGACGCGAATCTCCACCAAAAGTGGTGAGGTAGGAATGCCTTAGCGACTTTTGGAGCAAGGAGAGAGCTCCGAAGAGTCTGGTAAAGCCCTGGAAGTTGCTTAAAAGAATTCCTTGAATGAGTAAGTCTAGTTTCAAAATGATATTATGTATAAAACCCATGTTTTGAGATTGAAGGAATCGCAGTTGTTGGATCAACATAGTGAATAGATCCTAACCCTTCGTTGGAGTAGGCTACAATGCCAGGATAGGAAGTACCATGAGTCATGATAGCCATTGATCTATAGGAGGATTGAGCGGTGAGATGATCTCAACCATTAGCCAGACTTGGTCATTGGAGTATTTAAGCATAGGGTTGTGGTGGAGTTCCGATGGAGGAGAGATCTAAGAAAAAAACGACAATCGTTGATCTCCGCACCACGAATTAATCATGACCGTTGATCACAGTGGTTCATTGGAGTCCGATGGTCGGAGCGACCTTGGATGCTGAGATAGGGGCACACCGATGGGAATGCTCCGAGAGGCAATTTGGACCACTGATTGACAGATAATCGAAAGGAAATCTCCATCGTTCATCGGAGGTGGAGATAGGGAGATCTAGATCGTTGATCGATGTATGGGCAAGATCAAGTCTCAGCCGTTGATTCGTTGTGGGTCCTACCAGTTTTCGTGGTGAGTAATGGAAAGGGGAAGTGACGTCACCAAACCAATGTATAGTGAACAAGTGTCAACACCTAGATAAATGAACCAATTGTTTAGTGATGATGTGTATGCCATGTCAGACTACGTGGGTGATCCGCATGTCAAGTAATGACTACACCACCTGTCATGGTGATGTGGCCCCTTGAGGGAAAATCCACAACACATCATGATAAGTGGCAGGTCATGGCAGTGCCAACATGTTCAGAGGATGACACCTATCACCCTGTAATTTGTAGAAAGGACCGAGTATGAATCCACGTCAGATTAAGTTTGAGAACGGGTGCCTAAATCCTAACCGTCAGATTTGCGGGCCGCGAGATCTGGGCTGTTCATCGAAAATTAAAAGGTTAGAAGGGTCATGTGTCAGACAAAAATGCTGATGATGATAAAGCCATTGGCGACACGACGAGAACCATTGATCTACTATTTTGAGAGAGTTGATCTCCGTCGTTGAATTTCGTGATTCTCGTTGAAAGAGGAGAGAGGAGATGATGTCATGATGGCGTGAGGGTGCCAAATGGGAAACTGGTGTGTCCTTAGGGGTGATGCATGTCATTAGTGGAATGGTTGATGAGACATGAGTGCCCCCCGAAGGACCCAAAAAAATTTATAGCGTAGACTGTGAGCTGGATAGTTAAATTTGGACACAGTCATATCTTGGTTGTTCATTGGTGAGCCAAAAACACGTTGATGATGATAAATACATCGATGAAACAATGAGCACCATTGATCTACTAATATGTGAGAAATAAATCTCAACCATGGATCATGGTGGGTCCCATCCTTGTACCATAAGGAATGTCAAAGACAAGGACGTTAACCTCTGTGCCAGTTAGTATAACTGACACAATTAGAGTTGTTAGATGCTTGGCCCTAAGACCATAGGATCCGGTCGTTGATAGATCTTGATTGTTCATTGATTGATGGAAAGTAGGGATCTGAACCGTCATATCTAGATGTGTGGTTGTTGGGGCACAGGAGGATGGAAGAGTGGGCATTAAACACCGAGTACTTTAGAGGCACCGACAAGATCAAAGCCATTGGATGATTGACGCGAGGACCATCATATCGAGGAACGTTAGATGGGAGGAGGGTTAATTGTCGCGTAAGTGGAGTCTCCGATTCACATAGGGTCGTTGGATGCTCGATCCAAGTGTTAGAATATAATGGATGTGCTCATTTTACCATTGAAAATATCACTATTGTCACCCAACCATAGGCTGAAGCCACCCTCCGAGCACCTTAACCTTGACAGAGAATCACTCTGGAAGCAAAACCTAGGCTAGATATCCAAACAAAGGGTAGTGCATCTTCCCCAAGGATAGAACACCAACAAGAGCTGATAAGATAGTCCAAACCCTAGCCAAGAGATAGTTCAAGACAAAACATAACTGCTAGGTGCAGCAGCTGCACCGAAAACTCTCCTCCAAACCTATGCACAAAACTGGGCACTACAGTGCGCACAAGTGTTGCTCTACAATTCTGAGACTGCTTGCCAGAATGAAGACTGGCCTCCTGTATTTATAGTAATTCTGGTTAACTTCCTGGGCCGACTTCTCATTCTGGGTATCTGTCTGTTCAATATATATTATTTATTCTGGCCGACTTCTTCTCTTGGAGGCTAATAACCTAATATAAGTTATCTTCTTGAGTCGACAAGTCTTCTAGGGTTATTAGCCAACTCATTAGTATTTCTCTTGCTTCCCAGAGTATTCCATTCTCGTCAGGTTTACACGTGGAGGTAAATACCTCTCGCAACTACCATAATATCAACACTCCCTCCTAGCTAGGGAGGTATTACAGGTAATGGTCTTGAGCACAAACATACCATTCACCCAGTAGCATTAACATAGTTGTATATACTATCTTATGAATAGATCATGAGCACCATCATCATCATTAGTGTCATCAACTGCATCATCTCTCTAAACCATACTCTATCTGAGTAATCAGACATGATGCTCACTCCACAGAGTGATACAACCGTCATTCTTCTAATCTGGACATACATCCTAGAGGAGTAGATGTTTTGAACCATTTTTCGTTTGGGAAATATCTATCCTTTAATCATCCATCTGGCTGATAATCATTTACCAAACTGCTGATAATCTTCAAGGCAATCGGAACAAAATAGAACACGACTGTGTCTATCCATAGTAGTACATAACTACAATCCAGTGGTACACTACCACACCAAGTAGCAAACAAGTACTTGATCAATAACGTATAGTCACGAACAATGGAACACATCCACCACAGTAGTATATATATCTACTATCATACAATCTTCATAACAATAATCTGATATCAACCTGCACATAAACAATGTTATGACATAAAATGAATCATCTCGGCCATTCTTCCACTCACATTTGTGAGATATCGAAAGTGTATCTGCCCTCAAAAAGTAAGACATCAATGATGAGCTATCTGGACTATTCTTCTTAAGCAAGGAAGAATAACTGTCCTGATTTCTGAGCCTGGACCATTCACCACCCTGGGCCATTCCTCCGACACTAAACAAAGTGTAACTTTGAGAGAATGAGTTTTCCCTAAGGAATGCCTGTCCCTGATTGTTGAGTCTGGACCATTCCTCTGGCACTAAACAAAGTGCAACCTGGAGAGAATGAATCCACCCTAAGGAATGACTGTCCAGACCATTTCCTCTGTTAACCACAAGAGGAAAAGACTGTCCTGTACCAATCTCCAAAACAAACCATTCCTCATGTTAACCACAATGAGAAATCGTTGTCTAGCGAGGCAGGCTAGTGTTCTTGAGTAACCCTCAAGAAGAGAGACTTCCCTAGACCACTCCCCATGTTAACCACAATGGGAAGTCGTTGTCTATGGTACATCAACAATCTGGACCATTTTCTGAACTGGAAAATGTCTGTCCGTCAGAAGTCTCGATCCACTTTCTGAACTGGAAAGAATCTACTCATCCTGGACCATTCTTCGAACTGAAAAATGACTGTCCATCAATCAATAATACATTATTTCTCCCTCCCAACCTGGGAGTTATCTCTTCCTTTCTCAATAAGGAAGTTGTCTCCATGAGCTCCATCTTGAGTACGCAAACTCTTTCATATTGGACAGAAGCTTTACCAAAATGTCTGCTTATATGCTCATCTATGGAGATATGTATTGAAGAATCACTTTCTCCTTTCTGGACTTCATCACGGATAATGTAATGCTTGATTTCAAATGTACTTCGGTCTGGAGCACTGGTTTTCTTTGAAGGCTTCATGTAGCTTTAATCAATAAAGTATATCATTGTTGGAAAACTGGAACATATCCATGTGGAACTTCTTATGTCATCATGAGATCCGATCTTCTGAGTAATCATCTTGATACAATATCTCTATTATAGAAAATATTCACCACGCTTCTGTTGTGCAGTGGAGGTTATCCACCAAGTTATCTTCTTCCATCTGCATACAAGGGTCTCCTTTTGGTATTCCTCAAAGTCTTGAGGTTGATCTTCATACGCTCTTTGTTCAATTGATTTGGAGAATAGTCTTAGCATTCATCTGATGGAGAACTTCAACCCATGGATGTTGCAGATGATATAATGACTCATGTAGAGACATGTATGGTTTATTGGAACAAGTAATCATCATAGTCTTCTCCCTCTGTTTGGGAGAACCTCTAGTTCTCAATGCTTTCATATCACAACTTTCAGTTCCTCTGTTTGATTTCTTTAGTGAGTTCATATCAGGCTGGTAATCTTGTGATTCTCGATACAATGAATGGTTGTTCTGGCTTCTCTTTCTTTCTTGGAATCTTCATGTTCTTCCTAATGTTTTTCTTTAGATTTTGGGTCCATGGAGTTTCTTATAGATTCCATACCATAAAGATTCCACTTCTTCCTTTTATTATAGGATCACAGATGTGGATAGACAACTATGAATACTTCAAGGCTTCTCTTCGAAGAAGACTTCTTCTGAGTTTGAACTGAACACATACTGTCTTTTATGGATGCTACCATGGATATATACTTCATTATATTCAATGGATCATAGGATTAGCTCCCTCCTAGTCCTTGCTTCATGTATGAGTGCATATAATCGACTCCCTCCGTCCACGCTTCCGTCTGCATCTTTATTGTCTTCTGCAATATATAATTGGCTCTCTTTGTCTAACAGAGTCCACGCTTCTGTCTTATTGTCTTCTACAAAAACGTCATAAGTCTTTCTCCAATTTCCTCTTGATTGCTGACTTCTTTCTATCTTTGCTTCTTCTAAGTCTCTTCATTATTGATTTTGATTTTGGCTTATCTTGTAATAGCTTCCACATGATTTGTTTGATGTATTTCATCTTTTCATGTGTATTATCTAGCTTATTTAATGATAGCAATCCTTATCTTGTTGTTCTTCCATAGGTATAGTTCTTCTTGCAGGTTATTTTTCTTCGGCAACTGATGCTTCGTGTATCCCTTTCATTTTCTTTAGCTCAGGACAATGATTCTTGTAGTGACCATACTTTCAACAATTGAAGCATTGTATTTCTGAAATGTCTTTCTCTTGATTCGGCTTCCTCCTTTAGCCAAACTTCCTTTTGTTCCTGAAATTCTTGAATCTTGCTGTGAAGGCTTGATAATCGTACTTCTTTTAAGGTTTCTCTTTTGCACTGATCCTGGATTCTTCTTGAGCATAGCAAGTCCAAAGTTCTTCAAATGTAGGATACTCCTTCCTTGTGTTCATGCTTGCGGCAAATGCATCCCACGTCTTGGGAAGACCATTGAGTACTATGTTTACCAATTCCTTCTCCGAGATGATCTCTTCAATAGATTTTAGTTGATCTCTTAACTGAGAGATTCTCACAAAATATGATGTTATGTTGTCCTCATCATTCATCTTCATATCACGGAGCTCATTCTTCAGACTCATAACTTGTCCAATGTTTCTGACCGAGAAGAGATTTGTTAGGGAATCGTACATATTTTTCGATGAGTCAATATGGGAGATGTAGGGTATCAAGTGGTATTTTATAGAGTCCACTATGATACTCATGGCATTGATGTCACCATCTTTGAACTTCTCCATAACTGCAACGTTCTGTGGTTCCTTCTCTTTTCCTTCTTCGAACTTTGGTTCCACGATCTTTTTTTTCATGATATCCAATACTTTATTCTTGGCAAGGATGAGGTCAATCCTTGTCTTCCATGCTCTGAAGTTAGAAGCTCCATCTAACTTGTTCTCTAACTTCATAGAATAAGTCATGGCTGCTTTGACTTGGTCAAACCCTAGATTTGACCAAAAACTCAAACTTGACGTCTTGTCTTGCTGAGAGTATCAGGAGATGCGCTAGGCTAGGGTGCATTGATCTATCCAGAGATTAGGTCAATTCCTCCACTTAAGGTGCCTCAACGAGAGGATTAGGGTTTCTGCAACTACACTTGCTAGTAACCTTAGCGACAATGCTATGGTGACTGCTCTTGCTAGAAACCCTAGTGACAGTTCTTGAACGAGCTTAGTATCCTTACGGCTATGTTTCCTTCCAGAGGTTAGTCTGAATGAAGGAGGTGTGGGCCCATGAACTGTTAGAATATAATGGATGTGCTCATTTTACCATTGAGAATATCACTATTGTCACCCAACCATAGGCCGAAGCCACCCTCCGAGCACCTTAACCTTGACAGAGAATCACTTTGGAAGAAAAACCTAGGCTAGATATCCAAACAAAGGGTAGTGCATCTTCCTCAAGGATTGCACACCAACAAGAGCTGATAAGATAGTCCAAACCCTATCCAATAGATATTCTAAGACAAAACGTAACTACTAGCTGCAACAACTGCACCAACAACTCTCCTCCAAACTTGCGCACAAAACTGGGCACTGTAGTGCAAACAAGTGCTGCTCTACAATTATGAGACTGCCTGCCAAAATGAAGACTGACCTCCTGTATTTATAGTAATTCTGGCTAACTGCCTGGGCCGACTTCTCATTCTGGGTATCTGTCTGTTCAATATATATTATTTATTCTGGCTGACTTCTTCTCTTGGAGGCTAATAACCTAATATAAGTTATCTTCTTGAGTCGACAAGTCTTCTAGGGTTATTAGCCAACTCATTAGGGTTTCTCTTGCTTCCCAGAGTATTCTATTCTCGTCAGGTTTACACATGGAGGTAAATACCTCCCGCAGCTACCATAATATCAACACCGAGGACCGTCAGATCTATGATGGGTCCGATTAATGGATCGTCGATGAAACTTTTGGTTGGGTCTTTACAACCCATGCAAATGAAATTCCCGACGACGACAACGAGAGGCTCCATAGAGTCAGAACCGTGGGTCGGTGAGCCATATGGAAAGCATCACATCAGATGAAACATGGGATAGGAAGCCATGTGGATGCCACGTGGCAGTGAGGTGGAACTTAGCTAATGAGGGCCAAGAACTTTGGAAGGCCATAAATTTTGATCCGGAGCTTGGTTTGTAGCATGGTGACAGTCATTGGAAATATCTTGACGAGCATAAGATAATGGTGGCCTAGATAAGAGGTATTGAGATGATTGAGAAAAAGTGAAATTTTACTACCCTATCCCTTAAAAGGGTACTTAGGGGGTTGGGTATGTTACAAAGTGGTATCAGAGAAAGCTACAACACTAGGCCTGGATGGGCGAGAGATCAGTGAAAGGAATGGTATAATAAGGCCAAGATGAGCCTTTTAGAAGGGGTTTCTCTACATTTAAAAGCTTATTTGTTATATGCACAAATTCCTTGAGGATGAGGATAACAGATTGAAATTGTCCCTTGGAAATTATTGTTGAATTACAACAGAGGAATCATGTTGTTCTTTTTTCAAACTAATAACTACTCTTACATGAGTAGGAATAAGATGACAGACATTAATGGTAAGACCTAAATGCAAAAAGGGAAAAAAGGGTAAAATCCTATTATAGGATTGTATGAGTGAACTGGTGGTTGTAATACTGCATCTAAGTAAAAACTGTTAGAGCCTCGACCTTTGGGATTGTTATTTATGTAAGGGATAAGATCCTTATGAGAAATCCCTTGTCATTAAAGGAATTTGGTATGGATTGATAGGACCCTTGGCAGTATTAAGTACTGCTTAAATAAAAGACTAAAGCATGTTTGTATAAGTCCTCATGTATAGAGGATTGATGAAAAGTTGTAAGGTTAATTTGTTTGACCTATAATGAATGAAATTTGTTGTTGAGATAATCTAATAAAAAAAATGAGTTCTTTGGATTGTTGATGGTCCTCATAAAAGAGGTGAAATTGTTTGATTATACGAGCCAATTTATGAGCTTGTGGTTGTACGAAGAAATGTATGCATTCCTATCGACTTGAGTATTTACTTATGCATGAAAACGTAAGATGTGAATGTGTTGTAAGCATGTATGTAACATGGAAATATAAATATTATAGCCTGTAGTGGGTTGCAAGGTATGGTTTGCTGATGAACCAATTTGTTCAATAATGACTTGATGTTTGCAGGAAATCTGACAACATGAATACAAATGCTGATAACGATGTTTTCATATAGTAATATGAAGATAAGACTATAAGGATTAATGAGAGACCGATACAAGGTCTGATTAAGGAAGTGTTGGAGCATATTTAGATGACCAATGGGTTAGACTGACATCTAGAGGTGGATGGAAACCATATGAATATGTATTGGTAAGCTCAGTTAGCAGTAAGAGGGAATTTAGGAAAATATTTCATTTGCATAGGTCTGGTGACTAAGAATGGTTTGATGCATGAAAGGAAGCTAGATTAGTTGCCTTGTTGTCTTGGGCATTGTGGAAATTGCCCAGATTGTAATTCTGGGTTGTGGAATACTTTTATAGCAGTTGAGGCAAGAGTGTTTTCTTGTTGGTTGTTGTCATGTAGAAAGGGAAACACAATTATGAATATATCTATGAGACTTGCCATGTGAATGACTGTAAGCTCTCAACAAAGAGGGCAACATAGTGTTGAGTATTCCTATGAGACTTGTTATAAGAATGGTTGTAAGGTGTCTGCAAGGAAGGATTTAGAAGTTTAAAATGTCCATGGGTGTGAATGACATGGAAAGAGGTGCAAGTAGTGAACTTGCATACTGAATATTTATCTATGTTTATATATGCTTGAGTGCATGGATTGAATGCATTATAAGGTTGCCTGATACGAACACTGATATTAAGACCCAATAAATGTGAATGAATAACGTGAAATGTGCAAGCAAGGCACCTGCATAATATACATGTATATACTTATATGCTTGAAATCATGATATGGCTATTTGAGTAAGAGGGTAGTAAGGCAAGAATTATACTTGCTAGGATTGAATAAATACCATGAATGCATGTCTGACTCTATTATGAAGAGTCATTACTATTTTTTTTTGAATAATAACTTGAGGAGGATGTGTTCCATCTCCTCAGGAAAATCTAGTATAAATCGATGAAAGAGTAAAGGAGTAGGGATGCTCTGTTGTCCTGATAAAAGGAAACATGGTTATGCTTTTGAGGGTTGCATGAGAATGATTGTGAACAATCATTAGCTAAAATAATTTGTAAAGAAATATGCAAAGTGTGCCTATGGTAGACACACAAAACATTGATGCATGTGGTTAAATGTGTGAAAGAACAATTTGAAGGCAAGCTGATAACCTAAAGATACATGTTTGAATATGTAATAGGAATGCATCATAAGAATGCATGCTGGAATATTAGATAGAACTATGAAATAATGAAGCTGATGCTGAATCAATATTGAGGTCATTTCAGACCGTTTGGATATGCAATAAGGAAGTTGCATGACGAGATAGTTCCATGTGGGGGAACTATGTTAGAACTCTGTCATAAGAACATAGCTATAACCTTAATGATGACTGAGAGTTGGGCAATGGGATGCAATGCATGTTTATATAATAATCCTAGATTGCATTGTAAAATATAATGCATGCATAGGGAACATGCAAATGAGGTTAACCGATCCGATTAGTAAATGTGCAAAATGCACTGGTTCACGATTAAATTTTGAACCAAAATGTATCTGTTGTAGCATGTTGATTTACTAGAGAAAGTCAAGATGAAACTTGGTTGAAAATGCTCAAGGAATAGAGCAGGAAAATACCAAAAGGGATAGATTGCAGAAGAAAATAAGGAAATGAGGAATATGTTTCTCATTTCAAAACTCTGAGTTGCTTAACAGAGTTGTAAGCCTTAAAAGAACAATTGTTAAAACAAGTACAAATGGTGAAAGGAAAATAAAACAATAAGCATGTTTAAATGAATAGGCTTGGTTGAGCCATGTTAAGTAGAGGCAGTGAGGCCTTGGAATAATTCAACTCGCATGAAAGTCTTGGGTTGCATAGAAGGAGTTGGAAAAAAAGGGAAGAGTCCCTTAACTCCTTTCTTGTTGATTATTGTGTTTTCTCTAGGATGAGAAACTGATCTACTGATGCAGGTAAATGTTTTGGCATGAGGGTGATGATAGCTATATGGATATAGTTATAGCTGAGAATTTGATTGTGTTGACACTCATAACTCATAAAGGATCATTGTGATAGAGTGCATACAGGAAGTCAAATCAGTAGATGTGCATACAGTAGATGCACATGTAGATGTGCTATGGATGTAGATGACCGATTAATGATGCTATTAGTTGTTTTCATTGGAAAACCCTTATTTTTAAGGGATTATGAAGCTGGAAGAATGGTGTAGGCCTTGCACATTTGAACATGGATGTATGTTTGTGCCTCCTGTGTGTGCAGTAGAATAATTTCTATAGTGTGATTCCTATGAAAATAAAATTGGCTTATAAACCAAAAATGCACAATAACCCTAGGAGGGATGGACAACATGTCATGATATAGGAATGGGAATGTCTCAGTGCCCGCGAGAGGCCTCTGTGTGGGTCAGAGAGTCTTAATTATTTCGTGGAATCCTTTGTCATGGTGTAGGCAGTTCCCAGGATGCGAATCTCCACCTAAAGTGGCGAGGTAGGAATGCCTTAATGAATTTTTGAGCAAGGCGAGAGATCTTAAGAGTTTGGTAAATCCATGGAAGTTGCTTAGAAGACTTCCTTGAATGACTAAGTCCAGTTTCAAACTGATAATATGTATAAAGCCCATGTTTTGAGCCTAAAGGAATCACAACCGTTGGATCAACATAACGAATAGATCTTGACCCTTCGTTGGAGTAGGCTATGATGCCTAGATAGGAAGTACCCTGAGTCATGATAGTTATTGATCTATCGGAGGATTGAGCAACAAGATGATCTCAAATGTTAGTCGGACTTGGTCGTCAGAGTACTTAAGCGTAGGGTCATGGTGGAGCTCCGAGAAAAAATGAGAACCATCAATCTTGGCACCATGAATTAATCATGACCATTGATCGTGGTGGTTGGTCGAAATCCGATGGTCAGAGCGACCTCAGATGCTGAGATAGGGGCACACCAATGGGAATGCTCTGAGAGGAAATCTGAACCACAGATCGACGGATAGCTAAAAGGAAATCTCTGTCATTTTTCGTAGGTGGAGACGAGGAGATATAGACCGTTGATCGATGTACGAGAAATATCAAGTCTCAACTGTCGATTTTTTGTGGGTCCTACCAATTTACATGGTGAGTAATGGAAAGGGGGAGTGACATCACCCAACCAGTGTACAATGAACAAGTGTCAATACATGGATGGATGAACCAAGTGTTCAATGATGATGTGTGCACCACATCAAACCATGTGGGTGATCCACGTGTCAAGTAACGACTATGCCACGTGTCATGGCGATTTGGCCCCTTCAGAGACAATCCACAACGTGTTATATGTGGAACATATCAAGATAGATGACAGGTCGTGGAAGTGGAAGTGTGTTCAGAGGATGGCACCTGTCACCCTGTAATTTGTAGAAAGGATCGAGTATGAATCCACGTCGGATTAAGTTTGAGAACTGGTGCCTAAATCCTAATCATCATATCCACGAGCCGAGAGATCTGGGTTGTTCGTCGGAGATGGAAAGGTTAGAAGGGTCATGCGTCGACAAAGGATGCGAACGATGATAAAGGCATCAACGACACAACAATATCGATTGATCTGTTGTTGGGTGAGAGTTGATCTCTGTTATTTATTTTCGTGATTCTCGTCGAAAGAGAAGAGAGGAGACGAAATCATGATGACATGAGGGTGCCAGCTGGGAAAGTAGCATGTCCTTAGGTATGACGCGTGTCACCAATGGAATGGTTGACGAGATAGGAGTGGCTCTCACAAGACCCAAAAACCCTTATAGTGTAGACCGTGAGCTGGATGGTTATATTTGGACACAGTCATATTTCAGTTGTTCATGGGAGTTTGAAGGGTTGGCAAGGCTATGTGTTGGCCAAAAACATGTCGACGATGATAAATGCGTTAGTGAAAAAATGAGCGTCGTTGATCTACTGGTAAGCGAGAGTTAAATATCAATTGTGGATCATGGTGGGTCCCATCCATGTACCATAAGGAATGTCAAAGACTAGGACGTTAAACTCTATGCCAGTTAATATTGCTGACATAATTAGAGCCGTCAGATGCTTCACCCTAGGACCGTAGGATTTGGTCATTGATAGATCCCGATCCTTCATCGATTGATGGCAAGTGGGGATCTGAACCGTAAAATATAGATGTGTTGTCATCGGGGCACAAGATGATGAAAGAGTGGGCGTTAAACGCTACGACCTTTAGAGGCCTTGACATGATCAGAGCCATTGGGTGATCAACACGAGGACTGCCAGATTGAGGAACATCAGATGGGAGGAGGGTTAACTGTCATGCAAGTGGAGTCTCCAACTCACTTAGGGTCATTGGATGATCGACCCAAGGACTGTCAGATCTAGGATGGGTTTGATTAATAGATCATCGTCGAAACTTTTGGTTGGGGTCTTTACAACCCATGGGAATGAAATTCCCGATGACGATGACGAGAGGTTTTGTAGAGTCGGAACTGTGGGTTGGTGAGCTATATGGAAAACACTACATAATAGCCACGACTGTGCCATGTCGAATTACACATGGGTTAGGCAACCATGTTGATGCCATGTGGCACTTAGCCAATGAGGGCCAAAAAATTTGGAAGGCCAAAACTTTTGATCTAGAGCCTGGTTTAGAGCATGGTGATAGTCATTGGAAAGCTCTTGATGAGCATAAGAAAATGGTGCTCTTGAGAAAAGGTATTGAGATGATTGAGAAAAAGTGAAATTTTAATACCCCATCCCTTAAAAGGGTACTTAGGGGATTGGGTGTGTTACAAAGTGGTATTAGAGTAGGCTATAACACTAGGCCTAGATGGGCCAGAGATCAGTTAAATCAATGGTATAATAATGCCAAGATGAGCCTTTTAGAAAGGGTTTCCCAACATTTAAGAGCTTATTTGTTATCAAAACAAATTCCTTGAGGAGGAGGATAACATATTGAAATTGTACCTTGGAAATTCTTGTCGAATTGCAACAGAGGAATCATGTTGTTCTTTTTTCAATCTGATAAACACTCTTATAGGAGTAGGAATAAGCTGATAGGAATTAATGGTAAGACCTAAATGCAAAAGGGACATAAAGGGTAAAATCCTATTGTAGGATTGTATGAGTGAACTGGTGGTTGTAATACAGCCTGTAAGTACATACTATTAGAGCCCTAGCCTTTAGGATTGTTGTTTATATAAGGGCTAGGACCCTTATGAGAAATCCCTTGCGATTAAAGGAATTTGTTATGGATTGATAAGACCCTTGGTAATATTAAGTACTACTTAAATAAAAGACTAAAGTTTGTTTGTATAAGTCCTCATGTCTAGAGGATTGATTAAAAGTTGTAAGGTCAGTTTGTTTGACCTACAATGAATGAAATTTGTTGCTGAGATAATCTAATCAAGAAAAAGGAGTCCTTTGGACTGTTGATGGTCCTCATAAAAGAGGTGAAATGACTTGATTATATGAGCTCGTGGTTGTACGAAGAAATGTATGCATGCCTATCGATTTGAGTATTTACTTATGCATGAAAATATAAGATGTGAATGTGCTGTAAGCATGTATGTAACATGCAAATGTGCATAGTATAGCCTGTAGTGGCTTGTAAGGTATGGTCAACTGATGGACCAATTTGGTCAATAATGACCTGATGTCGGCAAGAAAGCTAACAACATGAATAAAAATGATGATAACGATGTTTGCATACAATCTTATGAAGATAGGACTGCATGGATTAACGAGAGACCGATACAAGGTTTGATTAAGGAAGCGTTGGAGCATATTTACATGACCAATGGGTTAGACTGACATCCAGAGGTGGGTGACATCCATATGGATATGGCTTGGCATGCTCAGTTAGAAGTGAGAGGGAATTTAGGAAAATATTTCCTTTGAAGAGGTATGGTGACTAAGAATGGTTTGAGGCATGATGAGAAGCTATATTGGTTGCCTTGTTGTCTTGGGCACTTTGGAAATTTCCCAGATTGTAATTTTGGGTTATGGAATACTTTTATAGTAGTTGAGGCAAGAGTGTTTTCTTCCTGGTTGTTGTCATGTAGAAAGGGCAACATAATTATGAATATGTCTGCGAGACTTTCCATGTGAATCACTGTAAACTCTCAACAGAGAGGGCAACATAGTGTTGAGTATTCCTATGAGAATTTTCATAAGAATGGCTGTAAGGTCTCTGGGAGGAAGAATTTAGAAGTTTGAAATGACCATGGGTGTGAATGACATGGAAAGATGTGCAAGTAGTAAACTTGCATGTTGAATATTTATCTATGCTTGTATATGCTTGAGTGCATGGATTGAGTACATTATAAGGTTTCCTGATATGGAGACTGATATTAAGACCAAATAAATGTGAATGAAGAATGTGAAATGTGCAAGCAAGGCACATGCATAATATATATGTATATACTTATAGGTTTGAAGGCATGATATGACTGCCTGAGTGAGAGGGTAGTAGGGAAAGAATTGTACTTTCCAGGATTGAATAAATACCATGAATGCATGGCTGACTCTATTCTGAAGAGTCATGATTGTTTTGTTTTGAATAATAGTTTGAGGAGGATGTGGCCCATTTTCTCAATCAAAGCTAGTATAAATTGATGAAAGTGTAAAGGATCAAGGATGCTCTGTTGTCTTGATAAAAGTAAACATGGTTATGCCTTTGAGGATTGCATGAGAATGACTGTGAATAATCATGAGTTAAAATAATTTGTAAAGAAATATGCAAAGTGTGTCTATGGTAGACACATAGAACGTTGACGCATGTGGTTAAATGTATGAAATAATAGTTTGAAAGCAAGATGATAACCTAAAGATATAGGTTTGAATATGTATTTGGAATGCATCATAAGAATGCATGCTGGAATATTACATAAAACTATGAAATAATGAAGCCGAGGCTGTCTCAAGATTTAGGTCATTTCAGACCGTTTGAATATGCAATAAGAAAGTTGCATGATGAGACAGTTCCATGTGGAGGAACTGTGTAAGAACTCTATCATAAGAACATAGCTATAACCTTAATGACTGCTGAGAGTTGGGAAGTGGGTTGCAAGGCCTTCTTATATAAGAATCCTAGATTACATTGTAAAATATAATGCATGCATAGGGAACATGCAAATGAAGTTAACCAATCTAATTAGTAAATGTGTAGAATGCACTAGTTCACGATTAAATTGTGAACCAAAATCTTGTTGTTGTAGCATTTTGATTTACCAGAGAGCTTAGACAAGATGAAACTTGGCTGAAATTGCTCAAGGGATAGAGTAGGAAAATCCCAAAAGGGATAATTGCAGAACAAAATAAGGAGAAAATGAGGAATACTTTTCTTATTTTAAAACTCTGAGTTGCGTAACATAGTTGTAAGCCTTAAAAGAACATCTGAGAAAACAAGTACAACTGGTGAAAGGAAAATAAACCAATAAGCATGTTTAAATGAATAGGCTTGGTTGAGCCATGTTAAGTAAAGGTAGTAAGGCCTTGAAATAATTCATCTTGGTTGAAAGTCCCGAGCTGTGTAGAAGGAGTTGGAAAAAAATGGAAGGTTCCATTAACTCCTTTCTTGTTGATTATTGTATTTTCTCTGGGATGAGAAACTGATCTGCTGATGTAGGTAAATGTTTTGGCATGAGGATGTTGATTGTTATATGGATATAGTTATAGCTGAGAGTTTGATTGTGTTGACACTCATAACACATTAAGGAGCAATGTGATAGAGTGCGTACATATATGTTGGGGCATATTTGAAAATGTTTTATTGATTTAAATGTTGTTATACATACATTTTTATTTTACATGACAATTGATATAATTATGAATGTGATGATATATGTCATGTGTAGAAAAATATTGGAGCTATTGGGGAAGACAACTACCAATGATGGACAACCTAAGGTCAAGGATAATTACAAGAAGATTGTTGATAGAAAAGAATTTTGAAGGCACTTAGGAGTCCCCATGAAGCACCACTGATGAGGTAATATCAGAGAAGGTCTTGGCATCCAAAACATGTATAAAAGTGTTCATGTCTATGTGGCATAAGGTTTGAAAGGGATTGGGTAAGAATCCCTTTTGAAATATTTTATTATTTTAATGATATGAAAATGATTTTGAATGGCTTTTGTATGCCATTGATACCCGAGCAGGGTAAGATTCAGGAAGAAGAACCTGAATGATGAGAGGTATGAACCTTGAAAGCCAAGGATGATTAAGATCCCTTCAAGAAAGAATCATGAGCCAATAGTGTCATGGGTACATTGACCAACCATGAGTGATTGGGAGTAAAAGTTCTCATAAGAAACACATTGAATTAATGCATTGAGAAAACACATGTTGCATGAGAAGGCAGATAATGGACTTCCCATTATGGAAGGAGGATCTTCCAATGCTCTACCAGAGTTGTACAATGGTAAAGAGAGAAATTGGGTGACCATAAATGTTGGTACCCTGGTTATTAGTGAAGAATAATGCTTGAATGTATTCATGTGAGCTAATTTGAGGTTAATATCAACTCAATATAGGAAGCACAAGTTCTGATGTAATAATGAACATGGATAGATAATCCATGTGGTGAGAGGTTGGTTGAGTTCCAACACACCATGGAAAATGTGCCTAACATGAATGTAATAATCAGAAAATCAATGCAAGGTTGTATTGTGAGTGACTCTGACCATGAACATTGGCACACTAGTTAAGTTCATATGATGAAATGATTGCAGATAGAAGAACTTGGTATACTAAAATAATGCATGAGTAAGGAATGGTAAATTATTTTTTGTTTTATAAAATTGAATAGATGAATGTGATGCAACTGTTGGATTACACAAATTAAGAATTGTTTGTGATGCCATTGTAAATTTGCAATGAGAATATATATGCATGAGAAGCTAACAATTTGTTTGGCTGTGAAAATATTGAATTGCAGGAAGGAGGGTCTTGGAAATGGAAATACTGTAAGCCCATGAGGAAGACCAATGCGTGATGGTTGTAAAGAGACAAACTATTATGAGAAGGAAATCTCATGCTTGTGAACTTTGGTTTCAATATGGAACGGATCTGAAAATGAAATGAAATTGTGAATTTGAAAATTTGTGCATAACAAATTTGGGAAGAATTTTTGAATGAAAATTAATGAAAATATCTCACAAATTTTTGTATGCATGTGAATAGAGGCAAGATGAAAAAATCTGTGCAGGGAGGACATATAGTGACTGTCAAATAAGAAAGCATGGAAGAGAGCTACTGTTGTGACAAAAGAACTTTGTGATAAGTCATGATCACCATAAAGAATGTTGTGTTGTGGTAACATGGTGTAATTAATTATAATTAATGATTTCCATGCTATGACATGAAAACAATGTAAATGTATTAATGATCAATAAAAAATGCCAACAACTAATTTTGGGGGTGAAGCCTTGAGTACTGGCCATGATACCACTAGAGGAAACATAGAGAGGGCTTCATCATGCTAAGATGACCCAATACTCCTTGCTGAAATATTTGATTTGGAATAATAAGCCTTAACATGATCCAAAGGAAAAACCAGTTAATGAGAAAATGATTGGTGGTTGAGCAACCAAACACCCTCAAGGATTGGAAGTATGCGGAACTGCTTGAAGTGACCTAGACTATTAACTAAAGGAAAACAAGAAAGGTCATCATGAATCCCCATGATTGACCCACGAGTTTCCTTATGAAAGAAGAAACAAAAGGATAGGTCGAGAACCTTCCAGGAGCATGCGTGCATGGAAATGCACGAGAAAGGGAAAGAGGGGATACACTAGTGGAGGAGGAATGAGTAGGAGAGGAACTCAAAGAGAGTTCAGGGGAGTCTTAGAGAAATAAATTGGTCACAT
The DNA here is from genome assembly GCA_009831015.1 of Picea engelmannii. Lineage (NCBI taxonomy): Eukaryota > Viridiplantae > Streptophyta > Pinopsida > Pinales > Pinaceae > Picea > Picea engelmannii. Next base: position 522,114 of record ML795458.1, read on the forward strand.
GAGTAGTCTTAGAACCCAAGAACCCATCTTGAGCTGAGAGGCTGCAAGCTTGATGATAGAAGGCATATGATAAACCTCAAAGAGGTTTGATATTGGAGAGGGAAGCGTAGATATTTCCCTAGTGGTATCATGGCTTGGCATATGGGTGGCTTGCAACTGAAGTGACTGAGCATGCAGAGCCTATGGTTGGGTGGAAAGGCGAACACCCATAGTTAGTTGGTTGGAATATCTTGTAAACAAATAAGTATTTCATATATTCTATGTAGTAGAATTGAATCGTATATGCCTGTAGATTTGCTATGGATTAATGATGCTATTATTTTTTTTCATTGGAAATCCCTTGTTTCTAAGGGATTATGAAGCTGTAATATTGGTGCAGGCCTTGTACATATGAACATGGATATTTATGTATGTTTTTTCCTCCTGTGTGTGCAGTAGAATAATTGATATAATATGGTGTCTGTGAAAAGAAAATAGGCTTATAAACCAAGAATGCACAATACCCCCTAGGAGGAATGGACAACGTGTCTTGAGATAGGCATGGGAATGTCTCAGTGCTTATGAGAGGCCTTTGTGTGGGTCAGAGAGTCTTAATTCTTCCGTGGAATCCCCTGTCATGGTGTAGGCAGTTTGCAGGATGCGAATATCCACCTAAAGTGGTGAGGTAGGAATGTGTTATCGGATTTTGGAGCAAGGCGAGAGCTCCTAAGAGTCTGGTAAAGCCCCAAAAGTTTCTTATAATAATTCCTTGAATGACTAAGTCCAGTTTCAGACTGATAATATGTATAAAACCCATGTTTTGAACCTAAAGGAATCATAGTTGTTGGATCAACACAACAAATAGATCTTGACCTTTCGTTGGAGTCGACTACAATGCCTCGATAGGAAGTACCCTGCGTCATGATAGTTCTTGATCTATCGGAGGATTGAGAAGTGAGATGATCTTGACCATTAGTCGAACTTGGTCATCGAAGTATTTAAGCATAGGGTCGTGGTGGAGCTCCAAGAACAAACGAGAGTTGTTGATCTCGACACAGTGAATTAATTATGACCATTGATCGCAGTGGTTGGTCAAAGTTCGATGGTCGAAGTGGCCTCAGATGTTGAGATAGGGGCACACCAATTGGAATGCTCTAAGAGGAAATCTGGACCATATATCGATGAATAGCTAAAAGGAAATCTCTGTCATTCGTTGGAGGTCGAGACGGGGAGATCTAGATCGTTGATTGATGTATGGGAAAGAACAAGTCTCAGTTGTTGATTCGTTGTGGGTCCTACCAATTTCCCTGGTGAGTAATGGAAAGGGGGAGTGATGTGAGCCAATCAATGTACAATGAATAGGTGCCAACACCTGGATGGACGAACCAAATGTTCAGTGATGATGTGTATGCCACGTCAGACCACGTGGCCGATCCACGTGTCAAGTAACGACTGCATCACGTGCCATGACGATTTGGCCCTTTGAGGGATGGTCCACAATGCGTCATGGGTGGCATGTGTCATGATAGGTGGCAGGTCGTGGTAGTGCCTGCGTGTTCAGAGGATGACACCTGTCACCCTGTAATTTGTAGAAAGGACTGAGTATGAATCCATGTCAGATTAAGTATGCGAATAGGTGCATAAATCCTAACCGTCAGACCCACGGGCCGAGAGACATGTGTTGTTCTTCAAATATTGAAAGGTTAGAAGGGTCGTGTGTTGGCCAAAAATTTCGACGATGACAAAGGCATCGACAAGACGACAAGAGTCATCGATCTGTTGTTGGGCGAGATTTGATCTCCGCCATTGATTTCCATGATTCTTGTCGAAAGATGAGAGAGGAGATGACATCATGATGACGTGAGGGTTCCAACTGGGCAACGAGACAAGAGTGGCCACCGAAGGACCCACAAACATTTATAGCATAGACTGCAAGATGGATGATTATACTTGGACATGGTTAGATCTTGGCCATTCGTCGAAGTTTGAAGGGTTGTCAAGGCTATGTGTCGGCCAAAAACATGCCGACGACGATAAAGGCATCGACAAAACAATGAGCGTCGTTGATATACTAATAGGAGAGAGTTAAATCTCAATCATGGATCATGGTGGGTCCCATCCCTGTACCGTAAGGAACATCAAAGACTGGGACATTAACCTCTACGCTAGTTAGTATCACTGACATAATTAGAGTCGTCAAATGCTTGGCCCTAGGACTATAGGATATGGTCATTGATAGATCTCGATCGTTCATTGATTGATGACATGTAGGGATCTAAAGCATCAGATCTAGATGTGTCATCATCGAGGCACAAGGGGATGAAAGAGTGGGTGTTAAATGCCGAGTAATTTAGAGGTGTCGACACGATCAAAGCCATTGGATGATCGATGCGAGGAACGTCAGATTGAGGAATGTTAGATGGGAGGAGGGTTAAATTTCATGCAAGTGGAGTCACCAAATCACTTAGGGTTGTTGGATTCTTGGCCCGATGATTGTCGAATCTAGGATGGGTCCGATTAATGGATCGTCATCAAAATTTTTTGTTGGGGTCTTTACAACCCATGGGAATGAAAGTATCGACTGAAACAACGATAGGTTCTGTAGAGTCAGAACCGTGGGTTGGTGAGCTATATGGAAAGCACCACATCAGATGACACATGGGATAAGAAACGATGTGGATGCTATGTGGCAGTGAGGTGGCACTTAGCCAATGAGGGCCAAGAACTTTCGAAGGCCATAAATTTTGATCCAAAGCTTGGTTTGGAGCATGGTGAGAGTTGTTGGAAAGATCTTGATGAGAAGAAGACAATGGTGCCTTCGAGAAGAGGTAGTGAGATGATTGAGAAAAAGTGAAATTTTACTACTCCATCCCTTAAAAGGGTACTTAGGGGGTTGGGTGTGTTACAAAGTGGTATCTGAGTAGACTACAACACTAGGCCTGGATGGGAGAGATATTAGTCAACATATTGGTATAATAAGGTCAAGATGATCCTTTTAGAAAGAGTTTATCTACATTTAAAATCTTATTTGTTATCTGCACAAATTCCTGTAGGAGGAGGATAGTTGATTGAAATTGTACCTAGAAAATTCTTGTTGAATTACAACAGAGGAATCATGTTGTTCTTTTTTCAAACTGATAACTACTCTTACAAGAGTAGGAATCAGATGATAGGAATTAATAGTAAGACCTAAATTCAAAAAGGGTAGAAAGGGTAAAATCCTATTATAGGATTGTATGAGTGAACTAGCGGTTGTATATTGCCAGTAAGTACAAACTGTTAGAGCCATAGCATTTGGGATTGTTGTTTATATAGAGGCTAAGACCCTAATGAGAAATCCCTTTTGATTAAAGGAATTTGGTATGGATTTATAGGACCCTTGGTAGTATTAATTACTGCTTAAATAAAAGACTAAATCCTGTTTGTATAAGTCCTCATGTCTAGAGGATTAATGAAAATTGGTAAGGTAATTTTGATTGACCTATAAAGAATGAAATTTGTTGCTGAGATAACCTAATCAAGCAAAAGAAGGAGTCCTTTGGACTATTGATGGTCCTCATAAAAGAGGTGAAATGGCTTGATTATATGAGCTCGTGGTTGTGCAAAGAAATGTATGCATGCTTATCGACTTGAGTATTTACTTATGCATGCAAACGTAAGATGTGAATGTGTTGTAAGCATGTATGTAACATGCAAATAGGAATAGTATAACATGTAGTGGGTTGTAAGGTATGGTCTGTTGATGGACCAATTTGATTAATATTATATTTTTCAAAAAATAATATTTCAAAATATAATTAAATATGCTCAAAACAATTTTCAAATATCTTAAAACATGTCAAAAATTCTTATAATTGAACAATCTTCATAACTAGCTATAAATGAGTCAAACTATGATTCAATGCTTAATGACAATGCTGGCATAAATTATAATAATTTTCACTCTATAAAATATAGTTATAATTTGGTTACCTAAATGTGAAGGAAGACCATCACTCAGATGGGGTGTTATCATAAGATATCATATATGTTTTGATTCACATGTGTTGATAAGAATCAGAGTTGTTTCGTGGCGAAGGAAGGGACATTCGACATTATGGTTAAACTTAGTCGTATAAGAGAGAAATGACACTTTGGTAATGGTGTAGTCTTCTCTCATGAAATGCATTCATCACCTCCTCGTGCATTAGTTATGATGACTGGATCTACACTGATGGATGGTGGTTATAGGGATAATGGAGATAAATTTCATAATACTGGCTCAATTTGGATGGCGGTGAATTTCTCTACAATGTCATCCTATCTTGGCTTAGTCTTGATGGTGGTGAGGTTCTCTAATATTGGGACTAGTTCATTTTGTTGTTGGATTGAGTATTCTCATATTGGCTCTCAACACTAAACATACACGATTGAGTCTTCTCACCGTGGGCATCCTTGCAGGGAAACTCTAGAGGGGAACAAGGATGAGGAAGATGACCCCAACAACGAGAAGATAGCTCTAGTCAAGCACGTTGTTGAGTTTTATCATCTTATATTCACAATTGAGGTCTACATCAAGGTTGCAGAAATTGAGGACAAAGTTCAAGAAGATTGTGGATGAATCCACATGTGTTGGTTAATGTGGAGTTCCAACCTTAGCTTCCTAATCTAGGTCATACTAGAGTTCATGAATCTAAATATGCTTTAAATTTGGAACTGTATTGACAAGTGAAAGGTATGTTGTGATATCCTTTGGAAGCTAAGGAGCATCAAACCCATGACATATTGCAGAGTATAGCTTAGAGGGAAGCTTGCTTGGCCAAGAAAATGTACTTGATGGAAGCATGAATTGTGAAGAATTTGGAGTTGATGCAAAAGCATTGGGATCATTGCTTTTCTATCTTTGGTGGCTTCAGAGCCATGGAGGAACCAAACACCCATGAGGATAAAAAGGTTGAACTTGAGGCAAGTACATTGAAGAGTGCAATCAAAATACAAAGATATGTAAGATTATAATTTTCATTAAAATAAAATGACACTAGATTAAATAACTGACCCATTTAGATCAAACACCTTAAATCCTCAACATCAACATAATCAATTGATATGGAACATTGATGTGGATCGACCAAATATATTTGTGGTAGGACATGAGTATTAGGTCTACTAAATGATCCATCATTGTATGGTTTAAAGAAAGCTCCTCAATCATGTTATGTCAATATTGATGAACATTTTATAGACATATAATATGTTTAGAGTTCTTCGTATTCAAGCCCTCTACATAAAATGCATGAAGGATTATAATGTGATTGCAATCCTATACATGATCTTGTTCTCATTGTTACAAATGAATGAATGATTGATGATGTAAAATAACTTAATATCATTTGAAATGACTACCCTTGGATTCTTGCATTTTTTTTAACTTGGAATTCAGTGTTAGAAAACGAGAAATTCAATTTTCGTTAGAAAATGAGAAATTCAAATTTATTCTCCTGAATAAAGTATGCACAACATTTATTAGGATCATGATTGCCACGCTTAATCACTCCCCACATGGAGGTGAGATTGAAGCTATGGGATTTAAATGAAGTTGACGAAATATTGTAACGATTAGTTAGTTGATTCATATACTTGACCAATACTATACATGGAACATGCCAGGAAAATATTAGTAGGTCTAGATCTATGAGTTATTTAAAGCATACTCATTAGAATGCAACAAAAATAACCATGAAGTATCTGAAAGGCACAATGCATTATGGAGTTGAGTAAAATAATATTGATGACTTCGAGTTAATTAGATGTATGAATTTTTAATGGAGAGGATGAACAAATGATATGAAACCTACTCGGGGCTTTGATTTTAGCATAAAGACTGGAGTATTTTCTTAGAACAAGAAACAACCAACAATTTCACAGATTGAATATAGTGTTGTTTTGAATGTCTCAAATGTCCACGAGAGATTATAGATATATCTATTTTTCACTGCATATTTAGATCTTTAATACTTCAGGCTAAGAAGACCATATTATATAAAATGAGAAAGTAGTAAAATGAGTATACCATCTCCATAGAGTACAATTTGCAACCATTAGTATGTTTATGTTTTCTCATGTAATTTCCATTATCCTACTTGAAAGCATTAATCTAGATTCGAAGAAAGGTTAGGCAATTATTAATATGTCTAGATTGATGTGGACAAGGCGATAATTCCCATTGATTCACTATAAAAACTGAAATTATCCTGATAATTTTTACCAATATTATCAGCTTGGGAAATGACTCGTGATATATTGTGATGCATATGATATATTACTGATAAATGTATCACTGCTTTTATTTACATATTAAACATGGATAGGCATACTAACAGATAGTTCCTTTGGTCCCATATGAAAGAGATTTCAACTATACTATGTCTATGTACATGTATAACCACGATTTTTAATATGACCGCTCACTAACAAGTTAATGCTATTATGTGTTATTAGTCCCTGTCGAAGGTGTAGAGGGACTATAGCGATCGATAATTCATTGACTTTATATTAGTTTGTCGTTTGACTACAAATTTTTGCATACTTTCTAATGTTTGACATAGAGAACTAAAAGAATTATTTTTTATATAATAAAAAAAACTATATATGTTATGATCTGATTGGATGATAGAATTGAGGTCTTATTGCCAGCTTTGCTATTCCCAATGAATTATATATTTCCATATCCAAAGTTTTATCATGTACGGTACTTTTTTAATTTGTACTAATCATATTGAAATGTTTAGATATCCAAGGTTTTTAGTGATCGATAATTCCAAAGTTTATAACCTTCTATTGTGATTTATTTTTTTATTTGTGCTACTATTATTATTACTCCTTTTTATTTGTATTGAAATGTATTGACACTTTTTTTGAGGTGCTTGAATAGGCCTGACAGCTTAAATGTTTACATGATGTGAGGTCCTCAAACATGCCTAACAACTTAAATGTTTGCATATGGCGAGGCCCTTAGACAACCCGACAGCATTAAATTTTTATCTAAATAGGCTTCTCGGAGTAAATTTTTCCATACAATGTTGCATTGAATTTGGACAATATTGTTGTCCACTGCCAGTTGAATAGGCATTGTATGTTTCATACTTCTTCTAGCCTTGGAATACAATTTCGTCATTGTTGAAGCTACATACATTGTTTAATGGTTTGGTGAGTGCTTCTTCTTCACTGGTTCATCAGTTGATGCTTGTTGTTGTTGTTTGGTTCATAATTCGAATTCTTCACTGGTTCGTCGGTTGCTGCTTATTGTTGTTGTTTGGTTCACAATTCGACCTGCACTTCTACCTTTCATCGTTTTGGAGTAAATTTCCATGCCATAATATCATTTTCTATTCCTTCTTTGATGTTCAGTGTTTGCAGTTTGCAAGTAAGAATGTTTGCTTATTTCTACTGGCATGCTCATCATATGTTTTCAGTTCCTTCTGTGCTTCGACTGCAATTTCATAATCGTTGGAGATACATATGTTGTTTACTGGTTTGGTGGTTGTTGATTGTTCGCTGGTTCGTTAGTTGTTGTTTGTGTTTGTTTGGATGAAGTTTACGATTTGGGGCCCTGGGGCTGTAATTGGGCCTGTTCGTGCTTTCTCGCTGGTTTGGTGCTTGCTGTTTTCTTTTATTTACTTCAACTTTATAGGGTTGGGGTCCTGTGTCGACAGTTGGAGCTGGTTTTATTATTATTATTATTTTTTTTTTGGGCGCTTTATGGTGTTCAGACCCTGCACCCACGAGTGGACATGCGGTTGTGTTATTTGCCGTGTCTGGCGAGGTTGAGATCTGTTATGCTATGAAATTTTGTTGGTACTTCAGTGTTGACATGATAGAAAATAGTTGCATAAAAAATAGTTGGAGAAGTACATGTGCAATTGCAATATCCGCTGTTTTTTTGTTAAAATAAAACTTGTGCAAGTTGCACTTATAAACCATGTATGGTGGAATGTGCCGATATCACAATACATGTTCTTTATCCTCTACAAAGACTGGTGTGACCATGATACAATTTGTCTTGTACTTGAGATATGATATGTACAACAAAGATACTGCAAAATTATATTTCATGTTTAGAAGCATATCTGGATACTTTGCCACGAAAAACCAAAATCTTGTATCGTGGCACAACAGTCTGTGTAGAGAACATGTATTTCCATGACTGGAAGCATATATGGATACTTTGCCACGGAAAACCAAAATCGTTTAGCTATGGCCATGCAATTTCGTAATATTTTGTGGCTTGTAATATATTTTGGGTAGGGAAAAATTTTGTATATTTACAACCATGGATGGAGAAAAGAAAAGGTTCATGTTTCTGCCTATCTTTTATTCTATTCATTGAGTCTCATTTACTGTATGTACATATTACTTGTTCTCTAGTGCATACCAGCTTCCATTCACGTTCTTTGTATTTTGTGCGTTCCCACATTCAAACAAACATAATAGCTGGAGAAAACGACGGAGTCTTGACTGCAGTGGTGGAAGATGAGATACAAAGGTACATGCTTGTACTGTTATTTCATATTGTGTTGTTTTGTATTTCATTTATTGTCTGTATATGTGTTCACCTAGTTTATTGTATGTAGATGTTGTGTACCTTCCTACATAATAACTTATCTTCAGTACATGTCTTCCTACATACTAAATTCCTTCATGTCCGTTGTATTTTTCCTACATTGCTACATTTAAACAAACAGAATGGCTGGAGAGGACAATGGACTCTTTGGCGCGAATGTAGACGAGGAGTTACAGAGGTGGATACCTGTACTCTTATTTCATATTCCAGTGTTCAATATTTCATTTACTGTCTGTGTATTTGTTGTGCTTGTTCTGCTTCTTTGCACCTTCTTTCCCCCCCCCTGTATGTATATACTACGTATCTTTCTGCTTATTCTCATGTGAATCGTATTCTGTTTGCTATTACATTGAAATAAATAGAACTATTTTTCTTTCTTTTACATGTCTGTCTTCATACTAACTTTCCTTCATGTCCATTGTATATTTGACATTGCTACCTTGGAAGAAACAGGTTGGTTGGACATGAAGATAAATTCTTCTATGCAACAACAGAGGATTAAGTGGTACAATCTTCGAAAAGGTATACCAACTGTGCTAGTAAATTAAATATACAAAGCGGGTGGGGGCATATAATATTAGACTAGAAAATGACTTGGTAGCAATGGGCCTTTGTGCCCTCCCCATTTCTACTTTTTTCATTTTCTATTATCTCTTTTGCTTTCTAATTGCTCTGCTTAGTGGTCTTTCTGAAAATGCCTTGGTGTGTGGGTTGGCGGACTCACGGGTTCACATTTATGGTCACACTTCTACCTTATTCCATACTTACCTACTTTGTCGATTACCGGTGCCGGGCTAGCGGGTTGAAGATTGCTCCCCTAGCTTCTGGGGTTCCGCAATATACAGATTGCCCGTCCTATTTACTGTTACACATTTTTCCAGTCAAAAAATCAGAGGCATACAATTTGACCCTCGGGTCCTCATGTTTCTTGAGTATCCCTTAACACCCTATTTCGTATTCCATCTCCTTCCACCCTGCATGTGACATTAAGAACCATTATGGACAATATACAATGCATATGCTTGTTTAGTCCTTTTGATGTTCATCTACACATGCTTGCATGAGAAAAAGTTGGACTAGTGACATGGCCATGAGCAGTCAGTCATCCCAGACATTAGCAGACTGACAAGGACAAAGGTAAAGATGCATACATTTTGTTCCTAGTATATTTACCAAACAAATATCCTCAACTATTTATTCATCTATGGCATGGTGAATATGATGATGTCATTTGAAATACATGGTTTGCCGTTCACAAGAAGTATCAACAAGTATAAGCGAAACGCTGAACATAACGTAGGTTTCGTAGACTAAGAGGTGTGGTTGCAAAAATCTGTCTCCATAGTTCATCGAAGATATGCATCTACTTGTAGATTTATGCCAGGAAAAAAAGAATAAAAAAAAATAATGCACACTACCATTCGCTTTAGTTTTGTTGTTAAAAAATTGTCACCAGGTCTAGACTTGTAACACCCAAAGTACTATCAATAGAGGGCTTGAACAACTGTCGAACTGGACAAGTGTTCATCGGGGACATAATGGTCATCTATAGCACCTACTTGGACAAGGAAAACAAAACTAGATCCATTATGCGTTCTGACATGACAAACAAAAAGGCCACGATGACAGTCACACTGACTATTCCTACACAACTTGTCCAGAAACATGTAGAAAAGATATTTCCGGGTAATGGGATATCCATTACAAATTTTAATATATTGCCCAAAACAATGTATGACTATGGTGATTGTGATCAGATTATTTCGCTCAATGAAACAAGTATTGTGGAAAAAATTCCCGCTGTTTTTTCAGAATATCGTTTCGTCCCAGACACAACTATCAACCAGCTTGCACAGAACAATGATATTTACCCAATCGAAACCATTGGCGCAACTGTCACACTGGCGAGAAAACTTGGCTCACAACACATTCTCCATATAAAATATGGAGAGTCGGACAACGACAAGGCAATGGTACCGTTCTCCATATCCAATTTTGTCCTTTACTTTTGCATGTGCATGTATCTAGGGTAAGTTACACAAATATTTCAATGTTCCATGTTGCAACTGCAATTGTTCGATACCTATTCAAATTTTGTTTTCGTCAATGGAACAACAATTGCATAAAGGGAAATTTCCACTTATGCTCTTAAAAAATATAACAAAGAAAAGGGATGTTAGAGAAAGGATCTTTCGCACAACCCAAGCAACATTTGTAACAGAGTTGCAAGCAGACATAGTATAGGATTTGAAGAAACTAACTAGCTCTACAACTATTGTGCGTATACATCTACATAATCATCCTCACTTTGCTCATACAAATAGCCTTCAACAAATTTCTGCGGCTTGTTTTATTTTTTATTTTTTTTAGGGGGGGGGGTGCAGTTGTGTATTATATTGTTCAATGTATTAATTCCTATGCTCACATTTCTAGGTTGAAGGTGTTTTGGTTGCAGTGAATGCGTACTCGACCCCCTTTGAGCCTGTATGTGTGAAATGCAACTTTCCTGCTTCTGCTTCCGCTTTGATAAGTGATGATATGATTGATTGTCTGCGATGCAGTGAAAAATGTCCATATATATGGACATTGCCTCAATTCTTCCATCCGAACCGTGGGCAACACAACCGTGCATTGTACAATTAGGCAACCTCTGTTACAATATGTGCTTCCTAGGTTAGCAGAATTTTCGTATGAAGCATACCTACAGAAAAAGGCAAGCAGTGTATACATGCTGAACGACTTTCAGATACACAACAAATTTACCTTAAATGAGGACAATGCAATATTGCATATTGGCTGGCCAAAAAAAAAAAAAAATATCAAGCTTTGGTAGGAAACGAAAATATCTCACGTGTCTCTGTAATATTTCTTCAACACCCAGATGAATGTTCGTCGGACTCGAGTACTTGAGAATCTAATTACAAATGCGATCGATGTTGTTATTTTGATGTTTTCTTGCATCTCCCAGTAATAATTTTTGCAGCGTGTCTCTGTAATATTTCTTCAACACCCAGATGAATGTTCGTTGGACTCGAGTACTTGAGAATCTAATTACAAATACAATCGATGTTGTTATTTTGATGTTTTCTTGCGTCTCCCAATGAGGATTTTGCATATTTGTTTCGATGTGCAAATAATGTTTTTAGATAATGTTAGATAGTTGATAGAGATCACCATCTATAAACAATCACAATCTTGAGCCCGCCAACCCTGGGGTCTGTTTGTCAATTTGTATATCGCGGAAATCTGAGTGTTGTTTGGAGGATACATAACAATAGAAGTGCAATGTTGAGCCAGCCAGCCCGCAAGTCCGCCTGTCAATTTGTATATCATGGAACTCTGGGTGCTATTTGTAGGACACAGAACAATAGAGGCCCAATTTTGAGCCCACCAGCCTGAGAAACCACGATCCAAAAAGTGGCTAAGTATGGAATGAGGGATCCGTACATTTTTTTATAAAATCTCATGTCCATACTTTATAACAATACATATTTAGTATGTATTACTCATTTTTCGAAAAATTTCTAGGTGCAGAAGTTGGTGGATTCACGTCTTCAGATTTCACTTCCTTTTATATCACTAGCCCAATCGACCGCTTCCATGTTTCATATTGTACAAATTTTTTGGCTTGCGGGTTTCTGAATAGGTGGGTTACCGGATAGGCGGGTTCAACATTCTGTTTCCATTGTTTCGTCGCCTGCAAACAACACCCAGACTTCCGCGATCTACAAATTAGCAAACAAATTGAAATAAAAGAATATATACTATGCGAAGTATAATGGAACAATCATATGAACAAGAGGACATTAAAATTCAAATTCGTCATTGTTATACTTGCGGTGAAGCTAACAGTACAAAAACTTTACTTAAACATCCAAAAATTGATTTTCTTGTAACTTTTCGACGCTTCTCTTATACAAACAGATCCTAGAAACTATAAACATCGCTCGCTGTATCTATTCCTTGATTGAAGAACCTGTTATCACTAGAAGTCACCTTCAGATTGCATTGAAGGTAAGCCCAATACCCATTAGTTTATATGTCACAAGTAATTGAGTTTTGAGTGGTCAAATGGAGAAAACTCAATAATAATAGCGTTCTAACTCAGAAATCTGGACTAGCATGCACCAACCATTGAGGTCTTGAATCAACTTCAGTGAGTAAGTTAGAGTAAGGGTGAGTAGGAGGAAGATTTAGTGAGAAAGGTGTAGAGGTCTGCTATGAACATAAGATTTTTCAGTAGCCTAAGGAGGAAAAACTTAAACACAAGGTCCTCTTGGATTCAAATTTCAAGGAAGCTGAAAGAAATCATAACATTACTATAATCAAACATTTATCATAATACAGTTACAACAATCCATGTGAATCAATCAAACATGAAATCTCTCAGTATCAGAGACAAATAATATGGAGTAAGAAAGCTGACTTAGATTAACCAAGATGTCTCAAAATCAAATACATAACCAAAGAACCAATTGTTTTCAATCAAAATATTACAATAGCAGGGAGCCTAGCTCAACCATTCGACCTTAACAAAATATCAAAACTGTCTATAAATACCCAGCAATGCTGCAACCACCAGGAGTGTGATCGGACCACTGCCTTCAAATATTTCAGTCGACGTCTGCTTTGTTAGATTGTGCAAGTTTTCTCATGTCAGACATGAGCCAGGCGCAATTATGTGTTTTACAGGAAAAAATGCCCATAAGGAAGCTTCAGATCGTCAGTGTGCCTTCATGGCTGTGCTATGAAATGCTTTCCATTTATGGGGTGAGACGAGGTCTCAACTGCCACCCCCAATCTTCAATGACTACCTTCATTGAGATCAGGATAGGGCCTGATACTCATGAATGTTTCTAGGCGGTGCCATACAGATTTTTCTAGTCAATCCTGATGTCTTGAGGCCAAGCAGATCTTCTTCTGTGACCCATACAGAGGCTTTCGGTCTTTGGCGCAACTCCTCTCCATCGCTCCATATTCAATGTGATCTAGGGCCATGAACCTACGCAATTGCACGATTACGGGTGCAACCAAGGGTGGTTTTAAAGCAAACTTCTTTTGTCCTCGCAATTCACCATGAACCGCCACGTGTCCCTTTCCAAAAAAACCATGGTTCCGATTGCGGCCCGCCCTTGAAATTTTAAAACATGCGCACCTTGCGACCCCACAATGGAGCGTGACCGTTGATCTTGTGATATGAGATGAGGATTACTGATCAACGGCCTAGCTCTGGTGCTTTAGATCGACAGATCAGATCTTCCCTCTTTAAATTGACAACCGAGATCCATTTCGGGTCTCCGGCACTTCGGGAAAATCAAAACTCAAATCTGGCTTAATTCTCCATGCACTTTTACCTGGAGCTGTGGATCCGATGGCACATGGCTCTGGCTAATCAACGACTCAGATCTATTTTGGGCCTTCGAGACTTCGGGCACTTCGACACTTCAGGATTTTGACTCTAAATGCTGCACTTTGACGCTTCTTGTGTGGGCCGTGAAATTGGACAACCCGTTTCCCTTGACAACTATATGTGATAACATAACATGTTAACATGTTTAATGCACTTCCTAGTTACTATTAAGACCATCAATGGGGATTTCTTACAACAATTCCCGCTTCTGAAAATTTCCATCTGCTTTCTCTTTTGTCCTCTGCTTTCCCATTCTTTACTTACTCGTTTTTCGGAAAATGTCTAGGTGCGGGATTTGGCGGATTCACGTCTTCATATTTCCATTGTTACTTTTATATCACCAGCCCGACTGACCGCTTCCCTGTTTCATATTGAACAAAATTTTTGAATCACAGGTTCTCGCATAGGTAGGTTCAACATTTCCTTTCCATTGTTCCACCGCTTGCAAATAGCACCCAGACTTCCACGATTTACAAATTAGCAAACAAATTCCCCTTCATCTCATATGCTTTCGCTTTCTGTTTATTTGGTCATTTTTTCAAATGTCTCATGCTTTAATATACAACACCCGAAGTTCCGCAATATACAAATTGCCCTCTCGACATTGCGCTTCCACTATTCCCCTACGCACAAACAACAACTGAAATTCCACGACATGCAAATTGATGGCCAAAACCTGTCACTGAGATACAATTTGACCATCGACCCCTCATGTCTCCTGGGTATATCTTGTGACCCTTTTTTTTGTAACCCACCCAACCGCTTTCCATACTTGGGCATTTCTTAGAATCTGTTTTGTGGGTTGGTGGGTGGACGAAATGTACAATGCTTGGTCTCTCTTTTCCATCACCGCTACCTTCGTACTTCTTTCTAGATATGAAATTATTAAGGTTTAATGCTAGTAGTTCATCATGCATGAAGCGTTAAGATTGTCATTAATCTCCAGAAGGCCGGAGAAAATTTGTCATTACTACGAATTAAACCAAGATTTGCGGAGAAGAGTGTTATCCTTTCCAACTATTCATTTCAAACATGATGCAATCTCTTTCGTGCGCCGACCGGTTGGCACCTTTAAGAAATCTCTAATTCTTAATCGCTCTTTGCCGTCACCACCACCTTCGCACTTTTTTTTAAATATGCAATTAGTGAGCTTTAATGGTAACTACTCATTACGCACGAACCCTGGAGATTGTCATTGATCAATGAAAGGCTCGAGGAGATCTTCCATTGATACACATTAAACCAGGATTTGCGGAGCGTTATATTATCCCTCCCCAATTTTCATTTCAAACATCGTCTGGAGCAAACGGAAATTCTTGTTAACTTGTGGTAGTAGTTTTTTCCAGATACATTAAACACCTTTGGACATGATGGCCATAGGTTCTAGTATTCCAGGGCATATTCTTACTACTCATCTCTCTCCACCCAGGAGCAAAAAAGGAGATGGTACCTCGGTACACCGAGAGATATATTTCAAGACAAATAATTCCAAGGCAACCCTGCCTGCTCAGAGAGCCTGCCTAGTTGCATTGATGGTTGGTGCAGAGGTTGATGCCATGGATTTCGAGCCAGAAGCAGATGATCTGATGGACGATGAAACGACAATGGATGATGAAAATGCAGAGACTGTTCCCACTCCTACACCCAAATTGAAATCAACCATACTAGACGGAACTTCCCGGCTTAGTGATGGCGGTCCTGACAACACCAAAAGAAGGAGTTTTAGAAAAGAAACCGACGTTGAACGCAATAGCCGCTTTGCAGCTCGAAAGTAGGAATTCTAGAGGTCCAAATTAGTCTGTTATGGGTAGAAAACTTTCACTATAAG
Organism: Picea engelmannii; assembly: GCA_009831015.1. Taxonomy (NCBI): domain Eukaryota; kingdom Viridiplantae; phylum Streptophyta; class Pinopsida; order Pinales; family Pinaceae; genus Picea; species Picea engelmannii. Next base: position 537,930 of record ML795458.1, read on the forward strand.
GAAATGATATGTTGATGCTCCCAAAGATATATTTCAAGCAAAAAAACTATTCAATTGCGGGACTACTGTCTTTTTCTATGGATATACAATTAACATCTTAGGGAATGAGGACCAGAACTCCCACTAGTGCAAGGCATATTCCTACTAGTCATCTCCTTCCACCCAAAATGGACTAATTTGGGCCTTTGGAATTTCACGTGCAACCTGTGTCCCTGAAGTTTTCGACTGTGGAGAGGCGGTTTCTTGGTGTGTCCTAACTTTCAGTTAAGGGCTATTCCATTTTCCCTGCAACATTTTTCGTCTTCTTCCTCATGGGAAGCTTCTGAGAACTATCAATTTTACCATAGGTTGATCCATCGAGGAGAAAACTGCAAGGATTTCCTAAAAAAAAAGGCATGGCAATCAATTTTGTATGCATGTTGAAGAGCATCTCGATGGCTCCTGCATGTTGCAGATCCTGTGCCTGTGTTTGGGGCAGATACGTTCAATGTTTTGGCCCAAAGAACTGGGTCCAATTTCTAAGGATAGATGTACAATGCTTAGTGTTTTTTTTTTTAATGGATTTGCTATTAATTTTTTTTTCCTTGGAGTCTTGGTTGCTGCTTCTTTTCTGGATTTAACGCCTCTTCTCATTGGCATGGTTCGGTAGTCTTGTAGTTCTTTGATATTGTATTTTCTTAGGTAATTTGTTCTAAAATGGAGCTTCTAACAATTATATGACAATGTACTGTGTCGATCCATTAGGATTTTATGCAAATAAAAAATGAATTACACATAGTTTCAAACCAACGTTCAATTCTATTCGTAATGTAGATAGAACATAACAATACCAAATCACAATGTTGCAGCAAGATTGTCATTCTTGTTTCTAGACATGCAATTATTAAGCTTTAATGCTAACAACCCATAATGCAAGAAGTTTAATACTTAAGTTAATATGTTACAGTCATGGAAGAATGTATCAAGAACACACTTACACCCACAAGTTGCAATAAAATCTAATCTTCAACAAAGGATTTGCTAACAATTACTAGAAAATGATGGTTTTGCAACAATGGGGCTTGTTTGAAACCAATTCGCGCTTACGAAAATTGCCCTTCACCTTTCTATTTTCCCACTCTTTTATTCCCTCTAGTTTCTCTTTCTAGTTACTTAATTGTTCTTTTTTTTTTCTTTCAAAAATGCCTTGATGCGCGAGTTGGCAGATTCACGTGTTTCGACTGAGCGCTTCCCCTTTGTCTAAATTGCACTTTCCATTGTTCCGTGACCTGCAAATAACACTTCGGATTCTGCGATATGAAGATTTAGTTCTGGACTCCCACATCATCCCCTCCTCCGTGTTACACATTTTGAACCAAAATGTGTTGATATATACAATTTGACACTCGGGGCCTTACGGCTCCTCAGGAACCCGTCACCCTATTTTGAAGCCCGTCTGACTGCTTTCCACACTTGAAAATTTCTTGACATCTCTTTGGCGGATCGTCGAGTTCGCGGGTTTAGGAAATTTCAAATTTCTAGATGCTGTTTCCTGTGGCTGCTACCTTCATATTTCTTTCCAAGTATATGCAATATGTATACAACTTATCCAACAACACACATAAAAGATCTTGCCAGGAAATGAAATATCTATTGCATATTTGAATATATTGGACCTTCTTTTCCCTCTTCTATACTTGACCAAATTATTGTTTCTTTTTCCCCTCTACTCTCTCTTTCTCTTTGCTTAATCGTTTTTCCAAAAATGCGACTCCGACCAACCAATAACCATTCAATGCCTAGGCACTTTTCAGATCACAAATTCTCACACCCGGGCTCTATATTGAACTTCCATTGTTCCGTCGCCCACAAACAACACCTGGACCTCCGCCATGGGTTTCAAAATAGGCTGACAAGGGTTCCCTCATTCCATACTTAGCCACTTTTTGGATCACGGGTTCTCATCCTGGCGAGCTCAAAATTGGGCCTCTATTGTTCCGTGTCCTACAAGTAGCACCAAGAGTTCCGCGATATAAAAATTGACAGGCGGACTTGAGGGATGGCTGGCTCAACATTGCACTTCTATTGTTCTGTGTCCTCTAAACAACACTCGGAGTTCCAAGATATACAAATTGACAGACAGATTCCAGGGCTGGCGGGCTCAAGATTGCGATTGTTTACGGATGGAAAAGTGCTAAAAAGAGCCACATACTAAATTTGCATCACAGAGGTTATATTAAAGGGAAAAACATGTCCTCTATAGTTCTGTGTCCTACAAACAACACCCAAAGTTCCGCGCTATACAAATTCACAGGCAGACTTGCGGGTTGGCTGGCTAAAAAATTGCAATTCTATTGTTCCGTGTCCTACAAACAACAATCGGAGTTCCGCGATATATAAATTGATAGACGAAGCATACAACTAAGAACCAAGTAAACTCCAAACAGGCCGCAAGCAAGATCCCACAAGGTTCCATAGAGCACCACACATCCACCTTTGCATCAAACAATTTGATATCATTTTTGGACCGAAAAATCTTATGCGCGTGCAATCCCTATAGTGAGATCTGAATATCTTGCACTCCCACATCATACCCTCTTTTGTGATACACAGTTTGCACATGAAAGTTTTGAGACCTACCATTTGACCTTCGGGTCCTCACGTCTCCTGGGGACCTATTGTCACCCCATTTTGAAGCCCCTGCATCCGCTTTCCATATTTTGCCATTTCTTGGAATCTCTTTCGCGCCTCCAGTTCCATACTTACCCGACTTTTTTCGCTTGTGGATTCCTGAACATGCGGATTGCACTTCCAGTGTTCCTTGACCTGCAAACAGTCCCCCTCGCTTCGAAGATATAGAAATTGACTTCCAGACTCCTACATCAACCCTTTTTCGTGTTACATAGTATGCACTAAAATTTCTAATCAATACAATTTGACCGTCGGGCCCTCATGTCTCCTCCAGGACCATTGTCAACCTATTTTGATGTCCGTCCGCCCTCTTTCCACGACCATTTCTTGCAATCTCTTTCGCGGATCGTCAGGTTGGCGGGTTCAAACAATTTCCAATTCCTAGTCGCTGTTTTCTATGCCCGCCACCTCTGCACCTCTTTCCAAGTATATGCAATAAGTATATAACTTCTCCAGAAACATGCACAAAAGATCTTGCCAGGAAATGGAATATCTATTACATATGTGAATATATTATCCCTTCTTTTCTGTTTTCTATACTTAACCAAACTCTCGTTTCTCTTTTCCCTGTACTTTATCTTTCTCGTCACTTAGTCATTTTTCCTACATTAGCCCCTCTTCCGTGTTACACAATATGCACTCAAAAGTTCCGATCAATACAATTTGACCCTCTGGGCCTCATGTTTCCTCGGGAACCCTTGTTAGCCTATTTTGAAACCCGTCCAATCGCTTTCCATGACCATTTCTTGCAATTTTTTCGCGGATCGTATTCCTAGTCGTTGTTTTCTGTGCCTGCCACCTTCACACTTCTTTCCAAGTATATATCTTGGCAAGAAATGGGATATCTATTATAGATGTGAATATCTTTGCCATTCTTTTCCGTCTTCTATGCTTAGCCAAATATCCGTTTCTCTTTTCCCTGAACTTTATCTTTCTCGTCACTTATTCGTTTTTTTGAAAATGTCTAGCTGCACGGGTAGGCGGACTTGCGGGTTCACATTTGCACTCGTGCTCTTATATAGCGACATCGATCGACCACTTCCCCATTCCATACCCAGTCACTTCTCTGACCACGGATTCCTGGTAGGTGGGCTCTATATTGGACTTCTATTGTTCCATGATCTGCGAACAATATTGTGACTTCTGCGATATACAAATTTACAACCAGACTCAGATCATACCGTCTTTCGTATTACAATCTACCTATCATGCCCTCTTCCGTGGTACACATTTTCACTAAAAACTTCTAAGACATACAATTTAATCGTTAGGTCCTCACGTCTTCTGTGGAACTATTGTCACCCCATTTTGAAGCTCGTCTGTCCACTTTCCATACTTCGCCATTTCTTCGAATTTCTTTCGCGGATTGTTGGGTTGGCGGGTTCAAGAAATATCCAATTCCTAATCACCGTTTCCTGTTCCCGTGCCCTTTTGCAATTAGAAATTACCAATTATATATAAGATCTTATTTATAAGTATGCAATTAACAAGCATTAATGCTAAACCAGGATTTGAGGAAATCTCCCATTAATACGCATAAAACCAAAATTTTGGGATGGTTATATTATCCCTTCCGAATGTTAATTTCAAACATCATGGAATGTCATTTGAACGTCGTTGGGTTGGTCTGTTCACAAAATCTTCAATACTCGATTTCGAAAACGATTTCGACCGACCGTTTCCCTATTCCATACTAAGCCACTTTCTCGGAATTCTGCAAATATACAAACCGATCGCAGAACTGCCCCATCATGCTCTCTTCCATTTTACACGTTTTGCAGTAAAAAATTCTGATACATAAAATTTGAATGTGGGACACTCGCCTCTCCTGAGTATCCCCCGTAACCCTGTTTTGAATCTCGTCCAACTACTTTTCAGACCTTGCCATTCATTCCTTGCTCTCCCTCGTCTCTGTGACCTTCACACTTGTCTATAATANACTGAAAACTTTCGAGACATACAATTTGACCGCCGGGTCCTCACGTCTCCTATGGAACTATTGTCACCCCATTTTGAAGCACGTCCATCCACTTTCCATACTTCGCCATTTCTTCGAATTTCTTCTGCGGATCGTCGGGTTGGCGGGTTCAAGAAATATCCAATTCCTAATCGTTGTTTCCTGTGCCCGCGCCCTTTTGCAACTATCAATTACCAATTATATATAAGATCTTATTTCTAAATATGCAATTAGCAAGCATTAATGCTAAACCAAGATATGAAGAAATCTTCCATTAATATGCATAAAACCAAAATTTTCAAATGGTTATATTATCCCTTCCGAGTGTTAATTTCAAACATCATGGAATGTCAGTTACACGTCATCGGGTTGGTTCGTTCACGAAATCTTCAATCTTCGATTCCGAAAACGAGTTCGACCGACCGTTTCCCTATTTCATACTTAGCCACTTTCCCGGAATTCCGCAAATATACAAACCGACCGCTGAACTGCCCCATCATGCTCTCTTTCGTTTTACACGTTTTGCAGTAAAAAATTTCGATACATAAAATTTGACCGTGGGACACTCGCCTCTTCTGAGTATCCCCCATAACCCTATTTTGAATTCTGTACGACCGCTTTTCAGACCTTGCCATTCATTCCTTGCGACCCCAATAAATTTTTTCTACAACATTTACAAACACTTGGCTTCAACAATTGTTTTTTCAAAAAACACCTGACTGCGAAAACAAAGACACTGGCGGCAACGCTCCTGCTTCTGATATCGATGACCTAGACACACTGCAAAGCAACACTAAATTGTACAGTCAACAGGGAAAATGCCCCAATGACAAGAGTGTCCAATCGACGAATAACACTCCCAAAAGTACGACATCCCGGAGCATCGCTCCAACGGCCCACCACAACAACAAATCAACTCAAAGTTCTTCAAACGGAGCAGATAAGGACTCTCCTCACTCTAAAATTGATAGTTCTCACAAGCTTCCAGTAGCCAAGAAGAGAAAAAAAATGTGGGACAAGCGAAAGAGCCCGAAATTCAGAGTGAGAACATGGAACTTGAACTTGATCTAGATAGCATATTCTGCTACCTTGATCAGCCCGGAGACGCCATCCATCATAATTGTCCAATGGACATATCTGATACCGAAAATTTTGACGAAGATGAATCCTTCGTGTTCCAGAGCGTTGTTTTTGACAACCAATCTAAAAAATTGATTATTGAAAAAAAAAATGTAAAAAATAAGAAAGGAAAATCTTGTTTAGAGGTTAACCTTGCGAACTTGCGACCATCCCAAATCTGTCAACTTCACATAGCGAGCGGAGATGCACTTCATGATTCCATTGGAGGCATCGAGGCCCAGAATGCCAGACTGAAGGACCGGGTCAAGGAATTGGAGGAGGCTTTGATTCCTGTGCCATTTCTTGCCAATCCTTTGGCAATAGCCATGCCTACCACCCCTGCAGCCAAGTTAAAAGGATCCTCCAGCCTCCTCACATCCTGTAGAGGATACGTGGAGAGTAATATCAAGAAAAGAATGGAACTGGTTACTGAGGTGTGGGAAACATCACAAACCATGACTTCCCTTGGAACCAGGGCACATAATTTGCTCGAACATTTGCAGGCGGAGTTAAAAGATGAAGAACATTTCTATTTAAACACGGTCCTTCCTTTTGGCACCATTGTCAACAACATGACAGAAACAAGAAGAAGACAACAAGATCTTCCATCCAAAAACCAGATTGGTCAATTAAATGCATGCTGGAAAGAAAAAGTGAAGAACATGCATCTCATTGTTCAGTCATGTGAACAAGCCATATCAAAGAAATAAAAATTATTCACAAAGCTGTCCAGAATAAACTTAGCCGGAAGTATCGACGACTTCCAAGACCCCAACTTAATCGTCAACTCCTTGCCCTTAACTAGGCAAGACTTCGATAAACATGTTGATATGTTTAAGGTGTTGTCTTTGGAAAATTTTTACAGCATCCTTGAATATGGTCAAGATGACGTCGACGATTGGCTAGTCGAATATTCAGTACAGAATGAGGAAATTGATCAGGCTCTGCGTAATCTTTCTATCGACTCCGGGGAATTAGAAAACAAACTTTTCAACATAAAAATCTGGAATGAGATCAACATCTCCCCAATGAGAAGCTACATTGAAGAATGGCTCGAAAGGGAATTAAAGCAGGCCGCCAACGAAAGGCAACAGACAGTTGCCACGATTCCAGCAGTTGTCGACGACATCAATGAAAAGGCTTCGACAAGCAAATAGAAAAATGGGTCATATGTACCACCACTATAAGTCTATTGATTGCATCCTGCTTTGTTTATCAACCCAATTATTCCACTTTTTTAAATAGAAATGTCTAGCCAAAGATTGATACCTTTCAAATTTTTTTTTCCAGGTATTGCACTATACCGTCGCCCACTTCTTCTTTCTACAATCTTGTTTCTTGTACATATTTCTCTTATGGTCCGCAGGAGCCCCAATCCCAGTCTATATGACAAACGCATTGAAATTTCAAGGAATATGTAACAGACTTTTATTTTTTGATATATTTCAAATAAAACTGTTATTTTATCTCCTTTTATATTTAAGTCCTCATACATTTTTATCTTTCACCAGTCTATATGACAAATGCATTTAAATTTCCAGGAACTTGTAACTTATTTAAAATATTTCAAACTAAACTGTTTTTTTATCTCCTTTCATATTTGTGTCGTCATAAATTTTTATCTTCCACTATGCACAAATTGTATTTTGTTATATACTTTCAAAAAATAAATGGACTGCATGGATACCACCTGTGCTTCAAGCTGCTTGCCACATCTCTGCTACAGTTTTCATTTGCCTCTGCTACTTTTTCCTATCCCAATTCAACCCGGCAGGGACTACGCAGCCACGCAGCCTTGTTTTTCTACATATATTTTTTAAGAAACCACTATTTCATATCATTAATAAGCACATCCATGGTCCTAATGCACCTTTAATTCCACCAGTCTGTAGATTTATGTTATCAATATATGAACTTTCTGTACATTCTCCTGAATACCATCTCTAAACCCAAAGAATAAACCATACAATGAATTGTATATAATAAGAAAGAATTGACCATTAAGTGTTGAATGCATCATGGTTTTCTAATCATCAGCAGGTTCAAAGAAACATTCCTTCAGAATATTCATCAAACTCTGGACCAACATTAGAGTCCCTTTCTTGCTTGAGACCTTCTGTAGAACTCTTTGTACCTACAAAGATTGAAAAAAATTAAGGATTGCACATACTTGTTTCACAGAAATTATGTACTCCTTGGTATCGTGAAAATCATGTGTGTGAATCAGCCAGAAAGTTCACATTATCAAATTTGTAACTAAATGGCCAACAATCGCCTTTATAAACTAACTGATTAATAACTTTGATTCATAAATAATTGGACATCTTTCCCATGACATGCAACAAAAGAAGTAAAAAATGGAAAAGCAATTTAAAATCTCGATGGAGGTAAGAAATGCCAATAGTTTAAGAAACCTCCCACAAGCTTCTCAGGGCACTAGTAAGTCATCATATTCCTCACATTATTGATGATGAATAATATGAATAACATGTGCTCCTTTAAAAAAATTCATAGTGTAGAGATATATTTGAACAAGTCGAATTGCAGAGGGCATGTGAAATGTATGAAATGGTTCCAGTTTGGCCAGTTTTTAAAATACCACCATGAGGTGGGTTGGCGAATTAAGAGGCTAGGTTTCTCTGTGCTCCCAGACTTGGTGTATCTTGTCACTACATTCAATGGTTTTAATGCATGATACTGTATTCCTTCTAGTTTAGGCGTGGGGGGATCTACAGGATATCATGCTTCATAATTGAAATTATCAATGTTTAATGGTTGTATGAGTAGCATGTGGTTTTTTCAGAAGGTGATTTCAATAGAGAATTTCCATATGTTCTTGTCATCTTAGTGAATTTCACTTTGCATAAAGTTCTCCTTCATGCTTTAGGGAAATTATGGGGGAGGGGTTTATTATTTGTTCCTCGTCAACAAAGAAAGATTGGAACACTGTGACTGTTTTTTTGACAACCATTGGTGATGTGTGTGAGATAGGGGCCACCTATATTTCTGCTCCTTGGAAATTGCAAGGCTCCAACTGACCCTATCCACCACCTTTGACAATATTAACCATTGACATAAAGAAGACCTAGAGAAAGGAGGTCAATAGAGCACATGACCACTGTTGTGTAGAGTTGGGAAAACAAATTCTGGCTCTACATTGTGCTCCAAGATTTGCAGGTCATAATAGTTAGCTATGTTGTTCTGACACCAAAGGAGTTGCTCATAAGAGTGCCTGTTTGACATACAATGTAATTCAGATGAAGACTTGAACGAGGAAATTAAAACAAACAGTCAGGTGCTTTCCGAGACACTCAACTTGAAAGTGTCTTTTACTTTCATTTTGTTATCTATGTTTTGTGAGTTTCTAGGTTACTAGGCAAATTCATAAGAATTTACACCTGCCCATTTTTAGCACATGGAGACCTTGTTATTTTTGGTTTTCAAATGATCTAGACAATCTTTGTTTAATCTTTGCAGTGTGACAACCTATGTGATATTTGCACGGTATCAAAATTGTATAGGCAAAGTTAATTTTTGAAGAATACAGATATTTGTTATTTAAAAAAATGAATAAAGCTATGTAATGTCAAGTTTTAGCCACCAATAACAGAGCCATATATATTCTTCCTCAGCACGCACTTCAACCATGTAGACCATTCTGCTCTTTTTTTCCCTTTTTCTCACAATTTTTTTGGTGGAACTGGGAACTAGAGATGGCTACCAGCCTAAGGAGAATTTGACCACCCATTGAAGAAAATTTGGCCATTGGCTAGCAAAACAAACTACTTGGATAAAAATATTAATTATTGATATGAAAAATTATTCGAGATGATACAATCATTGAATGGAAATGTTATTTATATTACTAAAGAGGCTATATTTTTTTTAATATTATATGAATACTCCTGGCTTGAGTCTGGGATTTAGAGAATAGGACATGTCAGGATTCCCAATTAGATTCCAAAGAAACCCACCTTGAAAATCGATCCTGAACCAGTGATGAAAAGCTCCCGTCGATTAACAGCTGGACCACAGCTCAACTACCATAATCATGATGAATATTACTAAAAAGACATGACCATGACGAATAGTCTTGATTCATAAATGGTAGTGAGTCTTTGTAACTACGATTATAAAGCCTCAAATAGATGGCTAAAAAGGCCAAATTTTCCTTCGTAGTCAATTGATTCAATGATGAACTAAAACTGCTCTTACAATGCTCAAACTTATGCTAACCTAACTATGTTGGAGGAAGTCACAAATATGTGAAAACAAAAGAGTCAATGGAAACTTGGTTAAGGTTTGTGGAGGCGATGCATAATGAGTTTCTCACCTTATAGGTTGATATGTGTATGGATACTTATACATATACAATAAAATATGGACAAAAAATAAATATATTTGTAGAAACCAAATATAACCAAAATAAGAGAGTATACATTTGAATTACAACAAAATATACCAGAAAAAGGAAAAAATACAGTTGAAATACGACCAAATATGACTAAATAGGGATGCAATAAGGTTAAAATATGGCCAACGTATGACAAGATATAGTCAACTATATGTTGACCTAAGGAAATGGGCGAAATGGGCCCGTGAGCATAGTTTTCATGCTACAGGGAAACTCTGCTCACAGGCCTGTGGGCACAGTTGCCCTGTAACATTTGTCCGATATTCTTTATTCCAATATTCCTTTCCATAACCATTTATCAAATTTTCATAATCTTCTTTAGCACTATGATCTATAACAATAGAGAAAAGTACATCACATCACTATGACTAAGCTTAGGGGGCCAAACTAATGGGTAAATAAATTCTTTGGCATATGAAAAAGTATCCAGCACCTATCAAGCACAACTGAGTATCATTGACCATCGAGTACTACCAAGTTAGATATCTTCAGCAGCTACTAAGTACGATAGGATCAAATATATCACCAACTCTGTTGACCATCAATTATTACCCTGAACCGATGCACACCAGGCTATAGAAGGTTTGCATTTGAGGAAGACAAGCATGCAATTAGGATTAAGGAGAAAAACAACCCATCGCAACCAACTAGAGTTGTTTCCCTTGACAATTAGTGTAACAAGTGGCTATACAGTGATGAACTGTTGTAAAAGTTTCTAGACTTTAGAGCCTTGAACAAGATTACACCTGAAAACAAGTACCCTCTGTTAAGGACTAATAACTCTTGTTTTCGGCTTGTGCTACTGCCATTATTGATCTTATTGCAACCACTTTCAAAAACACGAGCTGCATTAAGATCTCCACAGTCTCCCCAATCATCATTCCCATATCTATTTGTGAAAGGTTGCAAGCCCAATTTCTCTGCAAATTCTACAAATAATTTACTCATGATCAACATTGACCTTGGTGGTGATTTCATCAATGACAATGACCATGTTAGCCTTGGTGCAAGTCGTAAATGCAACTCTATTGCTAAGGTCTCACTGAAGTCAAATCCAACAAAGTCTCTAAGTTTTGATTGCATTATGTGCTTGGATTTGATATTGAGATTAAGTACTCTTGAGACCCTCCCATGGCAACCCCATCTTGGTTGGGGAAGATAGACAAGTCTTTACTAATTTGGATATCCTTACAAAAATATCTCTTAGAATTATATCAAAGAATGCCCCATAGCAATTTCCCTTCTTAGGCCAAATCTGTAATCCACCCGAGAAGGTGATCACTAAAGATGATTCCAAATCTGAGTTAATTTTAATTCAATATTAGAAAGGATTTTCACATTTACCAAGCCCTGTAAATACTCTAAAAGACAAAGGAGCCATTGACTTTACCTAATGTGGAAGTAATCAGAAGGTCATGAATTCCAACTTCCAAACCCTTTAGTCATGATCAAGATTCAACATTGACCTTGGTGGTGACCATGATTACAGGTAAACTATGCCCACAGGCCTGTGAGCAGAGTTGTCTTTTAAGCATGGCTGCTCTACCCACAAGCCTGTGGGAAGAGTTGAGGGCAGGGTAACTTTGCGCACAGGCCTGTGGGAAGAGTTGAGGGCAGGGTAACTTTGCGCACAGGCCTGTGGGCAGAGTTTCCTTGTAAGCATGGCTGCTCTACCCACAGGCCTATGAGAAGAGTTGAGGGCAGGGTAGCTTTGCCCACAGGCCTGTGGGAAAAGCAACCATGCTTACAGGGCAGGGAAACTCTGTCCACAGGCATGTGGGCAGAGCAGCCATGCTACCTAGCACAAGGAGAGGTATGGCTCAAGGAGAGGTGTTAAAGAAAATTCTACACACTAATGTGCAGTGAAAGGTCCCTTTCTTTCTAGGGTGATCCCTCAAACAATTGTTTGTTGTTAATCATTTTCTTAATACAATTGTTTAAGCTATATACATGCAATGATCTCCACCTTTGCCACTTAACCTTCCAGCAATTACTGCTATCCCCATTAACATATATCATTAAGACATGCAAGGTAACCTCCACCTCTAGTTATTGTATTTCGTCTCGGTTATGAAACCTTTTAAAAATGAACTTCTCATTATTTTATAAGGTTTTGGTGAACGACTAGATGTAGTCTCCTATCATTTTTTATGAAAGTGGTCCTTTGGAATATTGAATATTTAAGCCTCACCTCAAATATAAAACTTTTGCATATATATATATATATATATATATTATCAAACACTGCGGGCTACCTTAAACAAACCAAGTTTCAATGTTATTCTTACCTAGAACAAGAAATCCAGTGATGTAGTATTTAGTCAGATCCTCACCACGAAATAAAATTTTTGTATAGGAAGCATTGGAAACAACCACCAACAAAAGGGTGGATTGCTACTCTGAAAATCGGTTCTGCCTTCTTTGTGTTTGCAGAATAGGTTCTACCTTCTAGCTTTGATGTATTAGGTCTAAAGGTAAAATTGAAGCCCAACTACTTAACCCATAATTCTTTGATAACTGTGATAGCCTACTATCTCATCTTTTATAATGTAATATCATCTTCATAATGTAATGTAATATAGACTCCTGATTTAAGAAACCAATCACTGGCCAATGAATAGAATGATGGCATCCACATTTGACATTAGAGTAAACCACTCCATTTCCAGTAAAGTCTTCCATGTCGGGGAAACCATTCGTTGAATATATACACAAATCTTGTTTATGCAAAGAGGCCCTTTTGGGTCACTATCCATTTTCATTTTCCATTAAAAAGTCTGCACTTTCCTGTAAGTTTTTTAGCTTGGGATGAATTGTGTTTGAAACCTTGCTTTTACTTTCTTTGATCTCCTGATTTTGAGTTCAATCCCTTTGATAAAGAGCTTTGGGCCTTGGTAACCAAAATTCAACACCAAATTTTGGAAGTATATGAAATCTAAAGTGTGAAGAGGGCTAAATTGTAAGCCAAAATACACTGGCTTGATATTAGTGATTGATTGACAAAATAATTTTAGAACTCTTAATTTGAAATAAATTACGGAGAACAAAATCACCAACAAAACCTGAGATATGAGACTCAGAATTTGCACCATGCAAGACAACTTTATGCATGTCTTTCAAGGCCTATTAATCTCAAACTCCTTCAACATTTTGACTGTGTAAGGTGATAATGTCATTATGGGTAATATGGATTCCATTTCTCAAATAACCCATGAAAGTGTCATGATGGGACATTTATCCATAAAAATAATTTATGTCATAAAGATTAGGGCCTTGTTGATAATAGATATATTTTAATTGCATCAAATTGAAGTTTTGTGTTTTTTAATGAAAAGTTCTCTAAATTTTAATTTCCAAAACACCATTTTTTTACATCCACCCACAATGAAAGAAGGGGATGTGTAGTATTATTTTCCTCCATAGTTACTTCTTGTTGTTGTGTATTGGAGTACATAGCCATCTTAGAGACTAGGGTGGATTATGCTTTATCATGATGTTCATATCTTGGGAATAACAAATATTCATGCAACCACCAATGTAGAAGAAAGAGAAAACTTGTGGAGGTGGATGGCCAATGAACTTCAAGAGGCCCACTAGTTTGTGATTGGCTTGTCTATAGGATGGAAACTCTACCCACAGGCCCGTGGGCAGAGTATAATGGAGGCATGCTTCTTTCTAGACTCCCTTGGACATATAAGGAAGCTTGGTATGCCCTCAAGTCCCAATTTGAGTTGCCATCCTGCATGACAACTTTGTGGCCTATGGGAAGAGTATAATGGAGGCATGCTTCTTGCTAGACTCCCTCGGAGATATAAGGAAGCTTGGTATGCGCTCAAGTCGCAATTTGAGTTGCCATGCTGCATGGAAACTCTATGGCAGGTGGGCAGAGTATAATGGAGGCATGCTTCTTGCTAGACTCCATTGGAGATATAAGGAAGCTTGGTATGCGCTCAAGTCCCAATTTGAGTTGCCATCCTACATGGTAACTCTGTGGCCCGTGGGCAGAGTTTCCATGCAACCCGTGGGCAGAGTTTCCATGTTGCATGGAAACTCTACCCACATGCCTATGGGAAGAGTATAATGGGGGGGGGCACACTTTTTTCTAGACTCCCTTGGAGATATAAGGAAGCTTGGTATGCCCTTAAGTCCCAATTTGAGTTGTCATCCTAGATGGAAACTCTATGGCTTGTGGGCAGAGTATAATGGAGGCATGCTTCTTGCTAGACTCCCTTGGAGATATAAGGAAGCTTGGTATGCCCTCAAGTCCCAATTTGAGTTGCCATGCTGCATGGAAACTTTGTGGCTTGTGGGCAGAGTATAACGAAGGAATGCTTCTTGCTAGACTCCCATTGATATATAAGGAAGCTTAGTATGCCCTCAAGTCCCAATTTGAGTTTCCATCCTACATGACAACTTTGTGGCCTGTGGGCAGAGTATAATTGAGTCATGCTTCTTGCTGGACTCCCTTGGAGATACAAGGAAGCTTGGTATGCCCTCAAGTCCCAATTTTATTTTCCATCATGCATGGAAACTCTGTGGCCTATGGGTAGAGTATAATGGAGGCATGCTTCTTTCTAGACTCCCTTGGAGATATAAGGAAGCTTGGTATGTCCTCAAGTCCCAATTTGAGTTTCCATGCCGGATGGAAACTCTATGGATTGTGGGAAAAGTATAATGGAGGCATGCTTCTTGTTCGACTCTCCTGGAGATATAAAGAAGCTTGGTATGCCCTCAAGTCCCAATTTGACTTGCCATGTTGCATGGGAACTCTGTGGCTTGTGGGTAGAGTATAATGGAGGCATGCTTCTTTCCAGACTCCCTTCAAGATATAAGGAAGCTTAGTATGCCCTCAAGTCCCAATTTGAGTTTCCATCCTACATGGCAACTTTGTGGCATGTGGGCAGAGTATAATGGAGTCATGCTTCTTGCTGGACTCCCTTGGAGATATAAGGAAGCTTGGTATGCCCTCAAGTCCAAATTTGATTTTCCATCATGCACGAAAATCTTATGGCTTCTGGGTAGAGTATAATGGAGGCATGCTTCTTTCTAGACTCCCTTGGAGATATAAGGAAGCTTGGTATGCCCTCGAGTCCAAATTTGAGTTACCATCCTAGATGGAAAATCTATGGCTTGTGGGCAGAGTATAATGGTGGCATGCTTCTTGCTAGACTCCCTTGGAGATACAAGAAAGCTTGGTATGCCCTCAAGTCTCAATTTGAGTTGCCATGCTGCATGGAAACTCTATGACCTGTGGGCAGAGTATAATGGAGGCATGCTTCTTGCTAGACTCCCTTCGAGATATAAGGAAGCTTAGTATTCCCTCAAGTCCCAATTTGAGTTGCCATCTTGCATGACAACTTTGTGGCCTGTGGGCAGAGTATAATGCAGTCATGCTTCTTGCTGGACTCCCTTGGAGATATAAGGAAACTTGGTATGCCCTCAAGTCCCAATTTGATTTTCCACCATGCGGGGGAAACTCTATGGCCTGTGGACAGAGTATAATGGAGACATGCTTCTTTCTAGACTCCCTTGGAGATATAAAGAAGCTTGGTATTCCCTCAAGTCCTAATTTGAGTTTCCATGTTGCATGGAAACTTTTCCCATAGGCCTGCAGACAAAGTATAATGGAGGCATGCTTCTTGCTAGACTCCCTTGGAGATATAAGGAGGCTTGGAACGCCCTCAAGTCCCAATTTGAGTTTCCATGTGTTACCGTCGAAAGTCACTCCTGGATTGCCTGCAGGAGCAGAGCCTGACACCCATCAGTTTAATGTCACGATTGTTTATAAGGGGTGATCAAATGGAGATAATGGCTCGAGGAGGTATCGCTCTAACTCAGGGACTGAGTCTGATACGTAAAGAAAAAAGGAGGTCTGGAATCCTAACTTCAGCCAGTGGGTTGATTAAAAGATGAGCAGGTGGAAGACTTAGGAGAAAATGAACAAACATTTCTGGCGCTGTTGCTGGGGATGAAATTGAAGATTTTCCCTGGGTAGAACGACATTGAGCCTCTGAATCCGAAGGTGCATCGGATTATCGGAGCCTTTCAAGATTGCTAATTTGCACCTAGCGACTCCATTGTGACGACTCCATTGGGGAGAACCTGTTCTATTAATTGTGGCTTTCAGAGGCAGGCATACGCGGTCTCATCCACAGCTGCCTTTAGCTATGCCTGAAACAGATCCAGAGGCGGTGCTCAGAAAGGGAAAGGCCTCTGAAGAAGAAGCGTCCATCACCGAACCAGGTAATCCACCATATCCTTCTGTTGGAGCTCCTTTTTCTCCTCCTCAGTTATTTGACAGGCCTGCCTCTGCAGTTTCCCGTTTCCTAAATTTTTGGAGTGTTTCTGTTGAGTTTTCCTCTCCTGGTCTGGGACTAGAGGGACAAGACTTTGTCACTCCCCTATCCCCTGAAGCTGTACCCTGGCGTAGACCTAGGACCGCAGAAGATTTCCCTACGCCTAGCTTAACCACTCCTGTGCAAAGAGGAGCACCCGCTGACTCGAGCTCGATAGCCTTCTCCTTAAATCACCTCTTGTTTCCCACTCCACTTCGAGACTTGCTCTCAATAACCCCTTGGCGAACTCCTTCTCCTCCAAATTCTCATCTACCTAATATCCCTATGGCTGGTGCTAATCCCCCTTTGAATAGAATGGATGCCATAGTCACTGCCAGATACGCTCCCTTAGTCCTACCCCATCTTATGAACCCTCTCCCTGCTGGAGATTACTTGAAATAGATGCCCAAGTTTACTGGGGAAGGAGACATAACTGCTGAAGAGCACCTAGCTGCTTTTTATAGTTATGCGGACAACCTCAATATTGAAAGCGAAGATGTCTGGATGAGAGTCTTCGTCCAGAATCTGGATGGTGAGGTGAGGAAGTGGCTTAGAGGATTGGCTCCAGGATCTATTGCTGGGATTGAAGCTCTGGATAGTGGTTTCCTGAGGCAGTGGGGAGATAGGAAGGATTTCATGTATTACATGATAGAGTTCGGGTCTTTGAAGAAGATGGATGGAGAGTCTGTTTCTGACTTTTCCAAAAGATTCAATAAGATGTATAATAAAATCCCTGCCGAGATAAAGCCTTCAGAAGCCTCTGCCAAAATTTCTTATGCTAGTGCGTTTGGCTCCGATTTCTGCCTGTTACTGAGAGAAATAAGAGCCGCTTCCTTGGCCCAAATGCAAGATGCGGCCATAGAAGTGGAATCTAATGTATTAGCAGCTGACAAACTGAGGAGCAAGGCTGATGCAGATAGGAGAAAGGGAAGGTCGGAAGCCTCGACTTCTGACCCATCGACGTCCCACCCTCAAGTAGACGAGATGACCAGGATGGTGAAGTCTCTGTCCGCGAAGATGGAAAGAATGAGAGTGGAAGGGAGGCAAGCATACAAGGGCCCTCAAAACGCTGAAAATAAAGGAGGTTTCAGGAGGCCAAATAATTTTACCCCCCCGAATGTGCAAAGAGAGAAGGGAAGAGACAGAGAAGACCAAAAAATTCAGGCCCCTTTCCAAAACAATTTTGTGACCGAGGGGGGAGAAGAGGGGACAGATGAGCTCGATCCTAAAATCCATTGCTTCGGAGATACTCCTCCTTTTCCTCATCTCACTCAATCTGCATACGAGGAATCTCTCATGGACAGTCAGCTAAATGAGCTGAGCAAGGGAGACAAGGCTAGCGGCGGCCAAGGCAGGTACAACCTGAGGTCCGACAAAAAGACAGCAGCACCTGATATTCCTGAGCAGTCCACTAGAACAGAGAAGCCTGCTAGTAAAGTAGCAGATGCTCACAGAGGTAAGAAGGCCCAACCCCTCTCTCCCGTTGTCCATAATCACGTTCCTGAAATAAAAGAAATTCCAAAGCCCGCATCTTCTTTTAATTTTGAGCATGAGATTCAAAAGGTCAGAATCCCTGTGCCCCTCACTGAGCTAATTAAACATGGAGAATTTAAAAAACGCTTCTCTGAGCTCTTACAGTCTAAAGCCTCATGCCTTCCCACAGACTCCATAAACCTCCAAGACGAAAAGCCAACAGTTGTCCTAGGTCCCATGGTAGAAGATAGAGATGATTCATCCCCTCCTTTCTACACATCCCTGAATATACATGATAAGGTGCTGCACAACTACTTGATGGATTCAAGAGCTTCTCACAACCTCGTGCCCAAAACTGTCATGGAAGAGTTGGGACTAGAAGTCACCCGAGCCTATCATGACCTCTATTCTTTTGACTCCAGGAGAGTTCAGTGTCTTGGAGTTATTAAAGACCTGGTTGTAACCTTGTTTCAACTACCCATGAAAAGTGTGGTCATGGATATCGTAGTAGCTGATGTCCCCCCCAAGTTCGGTATGCTATTATCAAGATCTTGGATAAAAAGACTGGGGGGAACCTTGCAGATGGACCTTACATATGCTACTATCCCAGTGTTTGGAGGAGAGCATAGAAGATTGTATAGGGAAGCCCAACTGGCCTACATAATCAGCGATGAAGCCAACCCTACCAATCATCCCATTTTCGCCTTAGACACTGATTTAGGTTCCAGTGTGCTTCAACTCACTCATGCTCCCGAACCTCCTCTTAGACTCAGAAAGCAGCCCACCATTTCCCCTAAACTTCCTCCCTCCATCACCCCCATCTGGAAACTGTTCTTTGATGGAGCCTCTTCCAGGGAAGGTGCTGGAGCTGGGGTGGTTTTTGTGTCACCTGCTCAGGAGACCATATCTCTGTCATACAAATTAGAATTTGAAGCTACCAACAATGTGGCAGAGTACGAGGCTCTTGTTCTGGGATTAAGAGCTACGAGGGAAATGGGAATTCAGGAAGTAGCAGTGTTCGGTGATGCGGAGTTGGTGGTCCAGCAGATCAGGAACGCTTATTAGGCTAAGCATCCTCGACTCAGAAGCTACAAAAATGAGGTATGGGACCTAGTTGACAGTTTCTTCTCAACATTTAACATTTCATTCATCCCGAGAGAGGAGAACACCTTGGCAGATTCCTTGGCTACATCAGCTAGCAATTTCAAAGTACCCTTGCCGCCCAAATTCAGATACGATGTAGAGGTTAAATATAGGCCCTCCATACCTGACAACGTCAAACATTGGAAGGTTTTCGAGGATGATCTCGAGGTCAAGAGGTTCTTGGAGACTGTTGAGGAATTTTCAGAGATGCACATAGACCAAGACTCCGTCTCAGAGGAAGAGCTCGATGGGGGTAATTTTCGGAATAAAATTGCAGAGCGTGACATTGTACAGCTGCCCAGCAACCACATTCCCAGGGGACTGGTTCCTTTGGAAAGACTTTTTGATGGAAATGATGTATCGTTAAAAGGAAAAGTCTCAGAGGAGGATGCTGGTACTATTCAGTGCAACATTGGGACCGAGGGTGAGCCCAAGTTTGTCAAATTGTCAAGAAGTCTGACAAAGGAGCAGAGGTCTGGATACATTGGACTTTTGAGGGAATTTGCTGATGTATTTGCCTGGACCTACGAAGACCTCAAAACCTATGACACCTCTGTCATTGAGCATAAAATTCCATTAAAGGAGGAGGCAAAGCCATTTAGGCAGAAGCTGAGACAGATCAATCCCATGCTGCTGCCTATCATGGAGAAGGAAGTGAAGAAGCTGCTTCAAGCTCAAATCATTGTTCCACTGAGATATTCAGAGTGGGTGGCCAACTTGGTGCCAGTAAGGAAAAAGAATGGAGAGATCCGACTCTGTGTAGACTTCAGAAACCTGAACAGGAGCTCACGGAAGGATAACTACCCCTTGCCGAAGATGGAACATATACTGCAGAGGGTGACAAAAGCTTCCAGGATGTCCATGATTGATGGTTTCTCTGGCTATAATCAGGTCTCTGTTCTGCCTGAGGACAGGGAAAAGACAACATTCACCACTCCATGGGGCACATTCATGTATGCCAAGATGCCATTCGGACTAATGAATGCAGGGGCGACATTCCAGCGTGCCATGGACATAGCTTTCATTGGGGAAAAGGATAAATTTGTGGTCGTTTATCTGGATGACATCACAGTGTTTTCAAAATCTGACAAAGAACACCGTCGCCATCTCAGGAAAGTTTTCTCAAAATGTAGAAAGTTTGGCATTTCATTAAACCCCAAGAAATCTCTATTCGCCATGTAGGAGGGAAAGTTACTAGGCCACATAGTATCGGTAGAAGGAGTTAGAATTGATCCTAGCAGAGTTGAGGCGATACAAACCTTATCAATCCCAAGGTCCAGGAAGGAGGTCCAATCTTTCCTCGGTAAGATTAATTTTCTGAGGAGGTTTGTGCCTAACTTTGCTGAGGAGGTAAAGCTAATAACAACCATGTTAAAGAAAGAAAATGAAGTAAGGTGGACCCCTCAATCGCGACATTCTTTTGAACAAATCAAGAAGGCCCTGACTGAAGCTCCTGTGCTTATCAGTCCCGACTACTTGAAAGATTTCCTTATTTTCTCCTTTGCCTCACCTGACACAGTGGCTGTTGTTCTATTGCAGACAAATGACAGTGGGCTAGAGCAGCCTATTGCTTATTTTAGCCGAGCATTGAGGGATGTCGAAGTCAGGTATGACACTATGGAGAAGCATGCTTATGCTCTAGTGAAAGCTCTCAAATCTTTTAGAACCTACATCCTGCAGTCAAAGATCATCGCCTATGTCCCCTCGGCTACTGTTAAAGACATTCTTATTCAGCCTGACATAGATGGGAGAAGGAGTAAATGGATAGCCAAAATCCTGGAATTCGACCTGGAAATAAGGCCCACCAAATTGATCAAAGGGCAAGGTTTAGCCAAGCTGTTGGCTGAAGCAAACTGCTAAGCATTGGGGGTAAGTTTCATCAACGAATGCTCAAGTATTCAGCAGGATCGACTGCCTGACGTAGACCATCAAAGGGAGCCCCAATTGGCTCGATGTCCTTGGTATAAGGATGTCATATACTTTATGCAGGAGTTGCAGCCTCCAGATGGCCTGCAAAGAAGCAAAGCAAGAGCTCTAAAGCTCAAAGCAGTTAGGTACTGCTTGATCGATCAAGTGTTATATTGGAAAGACCCCCTGGGGGTGCTTTTAAAATGCATGAGTCCACCAGAGGCTGAGATGATCGTAGCTGAATTTCACAGTGGCCTGTGTGGAGGGCACCATTTCTGGAGAGCCACAGCCCACAAAATCCTCAGGGCTGGATACTACTGGCCTACCGTGTTCACTGATGTCTGCAAAAGGGTCAGAGCCTGCATCAAATGTCAAAAATTTGCAGGAAAGCAGTAGCTCAGGTCTCTGTCGTTAAATCCGGTGGTGAATTCAGGGCCTTTTCAGCAGTGGGGCCTAGATTTCATTTGGAGAAATTCACCCTCCCTCCAGTGGGCAACACAGGTGGATCCTGACTGCTACAGATTTCTTTACCAAGTGGATTGAAGCCATCCCCACCAGGAGTGCTTCCCACAAGGTAATCATTGGATTCTTGGAGGACCTCATCACAAGGTTCGGCTGCCCGAATAAGATTGTCACTGATAATGCAGCCGCTTTCGGGTCTAAACCACTAGCCAAGTTCTGTGAACAGTTCGGGATCAAATTGATTCACTCCACCCCATATTATCCACAGGGCAACGGTCTAGCAGAATCCTCCAACAAAAGCCTGATAAGGATCATCAAAAGGTTGTTGGAAGACAACAAAAGGGCTTGGAGTTCAAAGCTGAAATTCGCCCTATGGGCTGATCGAGTGACTACAAAGAGATCTATAGGGCTCTCCCCTTTCCAGTTAGTCTATGGAGCCGAAGCTGTCTTCCCTTCTCAGCTGGCCTTTCCTGTAGCGAAATTCTTCCAGGATCATCAAGAAGAGCTGAATGACATGATCAGAAGGATTCACCAGCTAGTAGAGGTTCAGCAGGCCAGAGAGCAGAAAGTGGACAGAATTCAGGACCATCAGCAAAAGATCAAGCAGGTCTTCGATAAGAAGGCCAAGAAGGAATGGTTCCAGATAGGAGACCTGGTGCTGAAATGGGATGCTCCTAAACAAGATAAGGGCAAACACAGCAAATTTGAATCCCTGTGGATTGGGCCTTTCAGAATCTCCGAGATTTTCTCCAATAACACATACAGGTTGCGAGATTTGGAAGGTGAAGAAGTTTTTAGCAGCCCAGTGAATGGGAATTTCCTGAAGAAATGTTTTGTCTGAGCCTCCAGTGGCTCCTTTATTTGTAAATATTGTCTTTTGTTTCTTAGTTCGTTTTCGTTTTTATTTTTGCGGCCTAATAATGACTCCATAGCCCAACAGCGAGGCACTGGAACTGCAAAATGAGTCCTTAGAGCATCACAGGGACGACTCTATCCCCCATGGAGCCTAATGTTAGCAACAATTGTGGTATCGGGGAACAAAGGTATGCAGACCTGCAGGATTGTGCGATAAGCGCCCAAGCGCAGCACACAGAAGAAATCTGCTTAGAGCCCGAGTCAAGCAAGCGAGCCTGATCATGGACATGAGAAGTGGCGAAAGCTCCACAGGAGGGACTCATCGGGAATCGGGACATCGAAAATCCCGGGAGCGAGAGTTTTATGCATTTCAGAGTCGCAATTCGCGATTTCCTGATCGACGGGAACAACTGTCAATCATGGAGGACAGGTGGTAGGCTTTCGCGAGTCCGGAGGATGCGTGTTATTTGACGTCGCAAACCGCGAAATCTCAATGGAGAATATGGTCGAAGGCATATGGTAGCGGTCACTTGGACCTGGGCTTAGTCGGAGAGCTAGAACGAAAGGAGCCGTCGGGGATCAGAGATTCGCGAGTCTGGAGGACTTGTATGTCGAGACATCAAAAACGCCGAAACCCCGACAGAGGTTTGGCTCAGGTCATATAAGAGGAGGTCATATGGGTTATAGTATAGCCGGGAGGGCTAACCCATACACGTGCTCATCGGAGAATCGATGATCGGGAGTTCAAAGGGTCAAGAACTCCTGACAACGGGGAACGCGAAACCCCGAAACCCGATACAGAGTCAGGAAAATCCACGGATTTGGCGCCTGATCGTCGAGAAGAAGGCCTGGGGGGAGGGGCGTTTTCCAATTTGGCCAGCCGAGTTCCCCTTGCAGAAATCCAGCAGAGTAAAAGACAGCCAAAGGTAGGATACCACGTCTCCCAAACAGATATTTGACCAGAGCCTCTCAGGTCCCGATGAATCAGTTAATGCAAATGAAGGAGGTGGGTGATACATCATCTCCTTCCTTAAATAGAAGGTTAGAAAGGAACATGTACAGAGACAGGTTGTCAGTTCCTCCTGACAAAGATCGCGTCTGACAGACGACTGCATGGGCATTCTGCCCAACGTCTGCATGCGTAGCCTAACAGAGAAGTTCCTCAATGTCAAGCATTGAATTCATGATATGATTGCGCCTTCAACGCCTGAGTCAGTTCCAAGTATATGTAGGCATTTTTTCCATTTTGTAAAGGATCGATGGTTGAGCAGAGCTCCCGGTTGTAAATTTTTAATAAAGCACTGTTATTTTGGTTATGTATGAGCTTTGGAGACTTCTTGCCTTATGAATGTCGGTTTCTTCCATGTCTTTGTTTACACTATGTTAGAGCAGCTCGGAATTGGAGGATCCAGTCGAGCTGTAGCTATTATAGGATGATGTTGTAATGGATCACTGTAATAGTTACGGAGCCTCTAATCGGTTCCTGTGATTTCTTTAACGCTGAATGACTTGGAATTGGAGGGTCCAGTCAAGTCTTCTATTCAGTTTCTTGAAGCCCCGAACCAGGAGGATCCTGCGTTCAGAGTTTTTCCCTTACAAACCGCTGCAAGCCTGTCGCCCAGAGTTGTTTGTTCATTTTCTCCTAATTCTTCCACCTGCTCATCTTTTAATCAACCCACTGGTTGAAGTTAGGATTCCAGACCTCCTTTGTTCTTTACGTATCAGACTTAGTCCCTGAGTTAGAACGATACCTCCTCGAGCCATTATCTCCATTTGATCACCCCTTATAAACAATCGTGACATTAAACTGATGGGTGTCGGGCTCTGCTCCTGCAGGTAATCCAGGAGTGACTTCTGACGCTAACACCATGCTGCATGGCAACTCTGTGGACTATGGGCAGAGTATAATGGAGGCATGCTTCTTTCTAGACTCCCTTGGAGATATAAGGAATCTTGGTATGCCCTCAAGTCCCAATTTGAGTTGCCATACTGGAAAGAAACTCTATGGCTTGTGGTCAGAGTATAATGGAGGCATGCTTCTTGCTAGACTCCCTTGGAGATATAAGGAATCTTGGTATGCCCTCAAGTCCCAATTTGAGTTGCCAGGCTGCATGGAAACACTATGGCCTGTGGGCAGAGTATAATGGAGGCATGCTTCTTGCTAGACTCCCTTCGAGATATAAGGAAGCTTAGTATGCCCTCAAGTCCCAATTTGAGTTTTCATCCTGCATGACAACTTTTTGGCCTGTGGGAAGAGTATAATGGAGTCATGCTTCTTGTTGGAATCCCTTGGAGATATAAGGAAGCTTAGTATGCCCTCAAGTCCCAATTTGATTTTTCATTGTGCATGGAAACTATGTGGCCTGTGGGAAGAGTATAATGGAGGCATGCTTCTTTCTAGACTCCCTTGGAGATATAAGGAAGCTTGGTATGCCCTCAAGTCCCAATTTGAGTTGCCATCCTGGATGGAAACTCTATGGATTGTGGGCAAAGTATAATGGAGGCATGTTTCTTGCTAGACTCCCTTGTAGATATAAGGAAGCTTGGTATTCCCTCAAGTCCCAATTTGAGTTGACATGCTACATGGAAACTCTGTGGCTCGTGGGCCGAGTATAATGGAGGCATGCTTCTTGCTAGATTTCCTTCGAGATATAAGGAAGCTTAGTATGCCCTAAAGTCCCATTTTGAGTTTCCTTCCCACATGACAACTTTGTGGCCTATGGGCAGAGTATAATGGAGTCATGATTCTTGTTGGACTCCCTTGGAGATATAAGGAAGCTTGGTATTCACTCAAGTCCCAATTTGATTTTCCATCATGCATGGAAACTCTGTGGCCTGTGGGTAGAGTATAATGGAGGCATGCTTCTTTCTAGACTCCCTTGGAGTTATAAGGAAGCTTGGTATGCCCTCAAGTCCCAATTTGAGTTACCATCCTAGAAGGAAACTCTATGGCTTGTGGGAAGAGTATAATGGAGGCATGCTTCTTGCTAGAATCCTTTGGAGATACAAGGAAGCTTGGTATGCCCTCAAGTCCCAATTTGAGTTTCCATGCTACATGGAAACTCTGTGGCCTGTTGGAAGAGTATAATGGAGACATGCTTCTTTCTAGACTCCCTTCGAGATATAAGAAAGCTAAGTATGCTCTCAAGTCCCATTTTGAGTTTCCATCCTGCATGACAACTTTGTGACCTGTGGGAAAAGTATAATGGAGTCATGCTTCTTTCTAGACTCCCTTGGAGATATAAGGAAGCTTGGTATGCCCTCAAGTCCCAATTTGATTTTCCATCATGCATGGCAACTCTGTGGCCTATGGGCAGAGTGTAATGGAGGCATGCTTCTTTCTAGATTCCCTTGGAGATATAAGGAAGCTTGGTATTCCTTGAACTCCCAATTTGAGTTGCCATGTTGCATGACAACTTTTCCCACAGGCATGCAAGCAAAGTATAATGGAGACATGCTTCTTGCTAGACTCCCATGGAGAAATAAGGAAGATTGGTATGCCCTCAAGTCCCAATTTGAGTTTCCATGCTACATGGAAACTTTGTGGCCTGTGGGTAGAGTATAATGGAAGCACGCTTCTTGCTAGACTCTCTTGGAGATATAAGGAAGCTTGGTAAGCCCTCAAGTCCCAATTTGAGTTGTCATCCTGCATGGAAACTCTCTGGCCTGTGTGTAGAGTCTAATGGAGGAATGATTCTTGCTAGACTCCCTTGGAGATATAAGGAAACTTGGTATGCCCTCAAGTCCCTATTTTAGTTTCCATTCTACATGACAACTATGTGGCCCGTGGGAAAAGTATAATGGAGGCATGGTTCTTACCAGAATCTCTTGGAGATATAAGGAAGCTTGGTATGCCCTAAAGTCCCAATTTGAGTTGCCATGTTGCATGGCAACTCTGCTCACATGCCTGCAGGTAGAGTATAATGAGGGCATGCTTCTTGCTAGACTTCCTTAGAGATATAAAGAAGCTTGGTATGCCCTCAAGTCCCAATTTGAATTTCCATCCTGCATGGAAACTCTGTGGCCTAGGGGAAGAGTATAATGGAGGCATGCTTCTTGCTCGACTCCCTTAGAGATATAAGGAAGCTTGGTATCCCTTCAAGTCCCAATTTGAGTTTCCATGCTACATGGAAACTCTGTGGTCTATGGGTAGAGTTTCCATGCTATATGGAAGCTCTGCCCACAGGCTTGCAGGCAGAGTATAATGGAGGCATGCTTCTTGCTAGACTCCCTTGGTGATATAAGGCAACTTGATATGCCCTCAAGTCCCGATTGGAGTTTCCATCCTGCATGGAAACTCTATGGCCCGTGGGAATATTTTCCATGTTGCATGGAAACTCTGTGGCCTGTGGGCATAATTTCCATGCTGCATGGAAACTATGCCCACAGTCATGCAGGCATAGTATAATAGAGGCATGCTTCTTGCTGGACTCCCTTGGAGATATAAGGAAGCTTGGTATGCCCTGTAGTCGCAATTTGAGTTCCCCTCCTGCATTGCAACTATGTGGCCTATGGGCAGAGTATAATGGAGGCATGCTTCTTGCTAGAATCCCTTGGAGATATAAGGAATCTTGGTATGCCCTCAATTCCCTATTTGAGTTTCCATCCTGCATGGAAACTATGTGGTGTGTGGGCAGAGTATAATGGAGGCTTGCTTCTTGCTAGACTCCCTTGCAGATATAAGGAAGCTTGGTATGCACTCAAGTACCAATTTGAGTTTCCATCCTACATGGAAAAGCTATGGCCTGTGGGCGGGTTATAATGGAGGCATGCTTCTTGATAGACTCCCTTGGAGATATAAGGAATCTTTGTATGCCCTCAAGTCCCAATTTGAGTTGCCATGCTGCATGGAAACTTTGTGGCATGTGGGTAGAATTGCCATACTGCATGGAAATTCTTCTCATAGGCCTATGCGTAGAGTATAATGGAGGCATGCTTCTTGGTAGACTCCCTTGGAGACATAAGGAATCTTGGTATGCCCTCAAGCCCCAATTTGAGTTGATATCCTACATGGAAACTCTGTGGTCTGTGGGTAGATTTTCCATGTTGCATGGCAACTATGGCCACAACCTATGGGTAGATTATAATGGAGTCATGCTTCTTGCTAGACTCCCTTGTAGAAATAAGGAAGCTTGATATGCGCTCAAGTCCCAATTTGGATTATGTGACCCAAATAAGGAATGAATAGACATGAATTTATCCTATATGGTTGAATTTCCACAATGGAACTAACATGGTCCTTAAAATATTTGGTAGGGCCACACTCTTTGAGAAAAATACCTATTTATTTGATCATGGGGGAGTTAGGAATTATCAAGTGCTAGGAGAGGCTATGTCATTAGACCTTTAGACTATTCGTTTCTCCAACTCCTAGGACACTGCAAAATTATGTGTGTTCGAGGTTTGTTATGTTATGAAAGTTTCTCACATGAAGAGTCAAATATAATTGAATATCATGAAAATATGGATTTTTGTTCCAAGTGCAAGGGGAGAAAATGGCTACACTAATTGGTGGGAAGATGTTGTCATCCAAACCACCCCCTTTTCAAGAGGATATGGTAGAAAACATGTGTAAATCTAATAACATAAAATCAAAGTAGCCATAGAAGAGATTTAATTGATAAGCCAACAACTTCAGTTCAATCCCTTTGATAATGAGCTTTGGGTCTTGGTAACCAAAATTCAACACCAAATTTTGGAAGTATATGAAATCTAAAGTGAAGAGGGCTCAATTGTAAGCCAAAATCCACTGGCTTGATATTAGTGATTGATTAAGAAAATAATTTTAGAGCTCTTACTTTGAAATAAACTATGGAGAAAAAAATCAGCAACAAAACATGAGATAGGAGACTTGTCCAATAAGAGACTCAAAATTTGCACCATGCAAGACAATTTTGTGCATGTCTTCCAAGGCCTATTAATCTCGAACTCCTTCAACATTTTGATTTTGTAAGGTGATAATGTCATTATGGGTAATGTGGATACCATTTCTCAAACAACCCATGAAAGTATCATGATGGAACATTGATCCCTAAAAAGAAGTCATGTCATAAAGATTAGGACCTTGTTGATAATATATAGATTTTGTTTGCATCAAATTAAAGTTTTGTGTTCTTTTATGAAAATTTCTCTAAATTTTAATTGGCCAAACACCATTTTTTTACTTCCACCCACAATGAAGGAATGGGATGTGTAGTATTATTATCCTCCCTAGTTACTTCTTGTTATTGTGTATTGGAGTACATAGCCATCTTAGAGATTAGGGTGGATTATGCTTTATCGTGATGTTCATATCTTGGGATTAGAAAATATTCATGCAACCACCAATGTAGAAGAAACAGAAAACTTGTGGAGGTGGACGGTCAATGAACTTCAAGAAGCCCACTAGTTTGTGATTGGATTTCCTATAGGATGGAAACTCTGCCCATGGGTAGAGTTTCCATACAACATGGAAAGTCTTTCCACAAGCCACATAGTTACCATGTAGGATGGAAACTTAGCCACAGAGTTGCCATGCAGGATGGAAACTCTAACCATAGACCACACAATTACCATGTAGGATGGCAACTCGACCACATAGTTATCATGTAGGATGGAAACTATGCCCACATGCCTATGGGAAAAGTTGCCATGCTGTGTGGAAACTGTTAGCACTAGAAGTCACCTCCAGATTGCGTTGGAGGTAAGCCCAGTACCCATTAGAGTTTTATGTCACAGGTTGGTTTTAAAGAGGTCAAATGGGCACATACTCAAGATTATATCGTTTTAACTCAGAAAGCTACACTGGTATGCACATGCAGGTGAGGTCTTAATTAACTTCAATCAGTAAGTTGGAGTAAGGGTGAATAGAGGGAAGAATTTGGTGAGGAGGGTGTAGAGGTTTGTCGTAGACATCAGGTATTCCAACAACCTAAGGAGGAAAAGATTCAAATACAAGATCCTCTTGGATTCAAAACTTCAGAAAACTGAAGAACATAAATAACATCACTGCAATCAAACATACATTACAATACAGTCAAAACAATCCACGTGAATCCTTCAATCATGGACACTTCAATATCAGAGGCAAATAAAATGAAAAAGAAGCTGAATTTCATTAAACAAAAAGTCTCAGATCAAAATACATAACCAAAGAACTAGAGTTCTTTATCAAAGTTTTACAATACGGGAGCGTAGCTCAACCATTGACCATAACAAAATATCAAAACTCCTTACTTATACTCAGAACTGTTGCAACCACCGGGAGAGTGATCGGACCTCTGCATTTAAAGTTTTCAGTCGATGCCTACTCTGTCAGACTGTGCAGACCTTCTTATGTCAAATGCAAGCTTACCTCAGTTATGTGTTTTGCAGGAAAATTCATCTAGAAGGAAACCTCGGATTGCCAATCTGCACTCACGGTCGTCTTCAGCCTGCTTTCAATTTATGGGGTGAGACGAGGTCTCAACTGTCGCCCCTATCTTCAATAACTTCCTTCATTGTGATCAGGATGAGGCTTGACACCCATGAATATTTCTAGGTGGTGCCCACGACTTCTTCAAGTCAATATTGACGCCTCGAGGCTCTGCAAATCTTAATTTTGAATGGAATCTCCTCCGCTGAAAACTGAACTTGCTCGATCACTTGATTTGAGTTCATATTAGACCGCTCTAAGTGTTGCGCTTTGCGCTCATGGCTGCGGCCTGCGGCCCTTGACAACTTTATGTGGTAACTTTTGACCAAGGGGTCGAAAATACACCCTTTGACTGGATTTTGAGGGTGTTTGAGCTTTTTAGACCTCAAACATTTTCATTCTTCCTGTGGAAATCATGGGCAGAATGCCACATGATTTACACCACAATGCTCCTAAGGGTAAACCTTAATTACTGCTTGAGTCCTATGAAGTAGGCTGCAAATTCATGTGTTAACATATAGGCTCCATGGGGGATAGAGACCTCTCCGTGAGGCTCTAAGAACTCCTTTTGCAGTTTCAGTGCCTTAGTGTTGGGTTGTGGAGTCACTTTATAAAAACCAAAAACAAAAGAAAATGATATTTACAATGACGTGGGGCACCACTCATGTCTTAAGTGAAAAAATTCTTCAGAAAATGCCCATTTATAAGGCTACCAAAAACTTCAACATCCTCCAAATCCTGCAACTTGTAAGTGTTATTTGAAAAAACTTCATAAATTTTGAAGGGGTCAATCCATAAGGCCTCAAATTTACCTTTCTTGCCTTTATCTTGTTTAGGTGCATCCCACTTGAGTACTAGAACTCCCAGCTGGAAATCCTTTTTGTTTACCTTCTTGTCAAAGGCCTGCTTGATCTTTTGTTGATGGTCATGTGCTTTGTCCAATAGTTGCATGTGCTTTGTCCAATAGTTGCTCCCTAGTCTGCTGCACTTCTACCAGCTATTGTATTCTTTTAATCATATCACCTGGTTCTCCCTGGTAGTCTTGGAAGAATTTTTCGACAAGCAAGGCGAGCTAAGAAGGAAATATGGCCTCAAATCCATACACAAGCTAGAAGGGAGAGACACCAAGAGAACTCTTTGTTGTAACTTGGTCAGACCATAGAGAAAATTTAAGCTTTGAATCCCATGCTTTCTTATTGTCCTCTAACAGTCTTTTGATTATCTTAATAAGGCTCTTGTTAGAGGACTCTTCCAATCCATTCCCTTGGGGGTAGTAAGGATTAGAGTGAATCAATGTGATTCCAAACTATTCACAAAACTTAAGCAGTGGTTCAGCCTTGAAAGATGCAACATTATCCGTGACAATTCTGTTTGGACAACCAAATATTGCCATAATATCCTCAAGAAAACTAATGATTACTTTGTGGGAAGCATTTCTTGTGGGGATGGCCTCTATCCACTGGTAAAGTATTATGTGGTAGTCAAGATCCACCTATGTTGACCACTTGAAGCAGGATGAATTTCCCAAATAAAATCTAGGCCCCACTGCTAAAAGGGCCCTGAAGCTACCACGAGTTTTAGTGGCAGAGACTTGAGTTGATGCTTTCTAGAGAATTTTTGGCACTTAACACAAGCCCTGATATTTGCACAGACATCAGTAAAGAGACTAGGCCAAAAATACCTAGCCCTGAGAATTTAATAGGCTGTGGTTCTCCAGAAGTGATGCCCCCCACATAAACTATCATGAAAATCATATATAATATTTTGGACTTCTTGTGGGTCTAGGTATCTCAACAACACCCCTAAAGGGTCTTTCCAATATAAGACTTCAGACATATTTAATTGATTTGAGCTTCAAAGCTCTTACCTTGCTCTTTTCCATGCCATCAGGAGACTACTACTTCTGTAGGAAAAATATAATGTCTTTATACCAAATGAATCCTGCCAATAGGGGTGTGACTTGAGGATCTTCATCATACAACTCAACTTGTTGATTCTCTGAAAAAATGTCGATGAAATTGACCCCCAAGGATTTACAATTAGATTCAGCTAGTAACCTAGCTAAACCTTGACCTTTAACCAATTTGGTAGGCTTTATTTCAAGATCAAATTCAAGGATCTTGGCAATCCACTTGCTCCTTCATCCATCTATATCAGGCTGAATGAGGATCTCCTTCACAGAAGTTGAAGGGACATATGCAATGACTTTTGAATGTAGCACATAAACTCTATAATCTTTGAGAGCTTTAACTAACACATAGGCCTGTTTTTCCATGATGTCATATTTTATTTCAACATCTCTCAGTGCCCTACTGAAAAAGGAAATGGGCTGCTCTAATCCTTCAACATTCTTCTACAATAAAACAACTACTATTGTGTCAGATGAAGAAAAAGAGAAAATCAGAAACTCCTTGGAGTAGTCAGAACTGATAAGCATAGGTGCTTCAGTTAAGGCCTTATTTATTTGATTGAAATAATTACGAGCTTCAGAAGTCCATTTGATCCCATTTCCCTTCCTTAGCATGGTTGTGATAAACTTTACCATCTCAGCAAAATTCGAAACAAACCTTCTCAAAAAATTAATTTTTCCCAAGAAGGATTGAACTTCTTTCTTGGATCTAGGGGGTGACAAAGTTTGGATATCTTCTACCCTGCTTGGATCAATCCTTACCTCCTCAGCTGACACAATGTGCCCCAACAGTTTCCCTTCTTTCATGGCAAATAATGATTTCTTTGGACTTAACAATAGACCAAACTTTCTACATTTCAAAAAGACCCTTTTCAAACGGTCATGATGTTCTTCATCAGATTTTGAGAACATTGTTATATCATCCAAATAAATGACCACAAACTTGTCATTTTCTCCAATAAAATCTATGTCCATGGTTTGTTGAAAGGTTGCTCCTGCATTCATCAATCCAAAGGGAATCTTAGCATACATGAATGTACCCTAAGGAGTGGTGAAGGTTGTCTTCTCTATGTCTTCAGGCAAGACAGAGACTTGATTGTAGCCATAAAAAAGATCAATCATAGACATTATGGATGCCCATGTCACCCTCTGTAATATGTGTTCCATCTTCAGAAAGGGGTAATTGTCTTTCTTAGAGATTCTGTTCAGATTTCGGAAATCCACACAAAGTCTGATTTCTCCATTTTTTTTTCTCACTGGGACCAAGTTGGCCACCCATTCAGAATACCTCAAAGGAATGATAATCCGGGCATCCAAAATATTTTTTACTTCTTTCTCCATAATGGGCAACAACATAAGATTTATTTGTCTCAACTTCTGCCTAAATGGCTTGGACTCTTCCTTCAATGGGATCTTGTGCTCAACGATACTTGTGTCATATGTCCTAAGATCTTCATATGCCCATGAAAACACATCAACAAACTCTTTTAACAACTCGACATATTCGACCCTTTGCTCTCTTGACAAGCTGCTTGACAACTTGACAAATTTGGGATCTTTCTATGTACCAATATTGTACTCGATTATATCAACATCATCAGTTGAGCCTTTAACCTTGACTTTCAGATCATTCCCATCAAACAACCTTTCTAAAGGAACTAGTCCCTTCGGAATATGATTGCTAGGCAGCTGAATAACATGATGATTGGCAATTTTGTTTAGAAAAACATTAGTACAAGGATTGCTTTCAGAATCATGATCTTGGTCAATATCTAATGCAGAGAATTCATCAACAGACTCAAGAATTTTTTTGATCTCAAGATCATCCTCAAACACCTTCCAATGCTTGACATTGTCAGGTATAGAGGGTCTATATTTCACCTCCACATCATATTTCAGTTTAGGTGGCAGCGAGACTCTAAAATGGCTTGCTGAAACAACCAAATAATCAACCATGGTATTCTCCTTTCTTGAAATAAATCAAATGTTGAAAGCTAAGAAGAAACTGTGAATTAGGTCCCACACCTCATTTCTGTAAGTTCTAAGCCTAGGGTGCTTAGCTTGATAAATATTTTTGATCTGATGAATAATTAGCTCTGCATCCCCAAATATTGATGGCTCTTCAATTCCCATGTCTTTCGCAGCCCTTAAACCCAAAACAAGATCTTCATACTCTACCACATTGTTGGTGGCTTCAAATTCCAACTTGTATGATAGAGGTATAGTCTCTTGATAAGGTGAAACGAAGATTACTCTAGCACCAACACCTTCCTTAGAAGAGGCTCCATCAAAGAACATTTTCCAAACATGGGTAGTTGGAGGAGGGGTTTCACAAGAAGTGATGGATTGTTTTCTGATTTTAAGAGGGCTTTCAGGAGCATTAGTGAGCCACAATATGTTGGATCCCAAATTGGTGTCAAGGGAAAAAATAGGATGGTTGGTGGTATCTGCTTCATCACTAATGAAGTAGGCCAATTGAGTTTCCCTGTAAAGTCTTCTATGTTCACCCCCAAATACAGGAACAATGGCATATGTGAGGTCCATCTGTAAAGTTCCCCCAAGTATTTTTATCCAAGATCTTGACAATAGCATGCCAAACTTGGGGGGAACATCAACCACTACAATGTCCATGACCACACTTTTCATGGGAAACTGAAATAAGGTCACAACCAGATCTTTGATGACCCCAAGACACTTCACTTTCCTAGAGTCAAAGGAATATAAGTCATGGTAGGCCTTTGTGATCTCTAATCCAAGTTCATCCATGATTGCTTTGGGCATGAGATCGTGAGAATCCCCTGAGTCTAACAAACAATTATGCAACACCTTATCCTGTATGTTCAATGATGTATAGAAGGGAGGGGGAAAAACATCTCTATCTTCTATCAAAGGACCTAAGATGACTACTGGCTTTTCATCTTGGAGATTTAATGAATCAATGGTATTTGAGGAGGATTCGAGCAACAACTCATGGGAAAGATATTTTCTAAATTCTTTAATTTTTATCAGTTCTAAAAATGGTACAGGGATCTTGATTTTTTGGACCTCATTTTCAAAACTGAAGGAAGATGGAGATTTCAAAATCTACTTGACTTATGGGGTAGGATCTTCAATCAAAACTGGGGGGTTTTGAGCATCTTTTTTCTTTCTACCAACTGTCATAGCCTTGGTAGAATTCTATGTTTTTGAGGGATGATCTGAAGCATTAGTCTTTTCCCCCTTCTTTTTAGATCTTAGATTATATTTATTAGGATTCTCTTTTGCCTTCTCTCCCTTACTTAATTCATTTATTTTATTATCCATCAAGGACTCTCCATATGCAGACTTGGTCAAGTGAGGGGTGTCACCCAAGCAATGGATCTCAGGATCATCTTCTTCATCCTCTTCATCTTCTTCATCTACAAGGTTTTTTTGTAAAGGGGTTTGGATCCTTTGATCATCTCTTCCTCTATTTCTGGGCTCTCTTGGAAGTATCTGAGGAGCATTATTAGGTCTCCTGAAGGTACCTCTATTATCAACATTTTGAGTACTTCTATAGGTCTGTCTTGCTTCAAGTTTTACCTTCTCCATATCAGCAGAAAGAGATTTTACTAATTTTATAAGCTCATCATCTTGAGGGTGGGCAACAGAGGAAGAGGTTGAAGTTTCAGACCTTCCCCTTTTTCTGTCCCTGTCAGCCTTACTCCTAAGCTCATCAACTGCCATAATATTGGATTCTACTTCAATGGCTGCATCTTTCATATGAGCCAAGGAGGTAGCTCTTCTTTCTCTTAACAGGAGGCAGAAATGAGGGTCAAAAGAACTACAATAAGTAATCTTTGCAGAGGTTTCTGTAGGCTTAGCCTCAGTGGGAATTTTGGTATACATTTTATTAAATCTCTTTGAGAAGTCAGAAACAGATTCCCCTTCCTTTTTCTTCAGTGATCCAAACTCTGTAATATAGTAAAGGATATCCTTTCTATCCCCCCAATTCTTTAAGAAGGCTTCATCTAGGGCTACAATCCCATCGATAGATCCAGGAGGCAAGGCCCTAAACCACTTCCTAGCCTTTCCCTCAAGGCTATGAACAACAATCATCATCCATACATCTACATCCATGATGACATGAAAATCTGTAAAAATGTAAAAGGCTTCAAGGTGTTCCTCTACGGTTATGTCTCCCTTGCCTGTGAACTTGGGCAACTGCTTAAGGTAGCCATCCGCTGGGAGGGTATTCAGAGGCTAAGGCAAAACAAAAGGGGAATACCTAGCAGCTATTATAGCTTCCATCCTAGTTTTGGGGGGATTAGCTCCTGCCATTGGAGTGTGAATAGAAGGAGAAGCAGGAGGAAATGTAGTTCAGATAGGTGAGACTGGGACAATGCTTCTGGGAGATAAATATAAGGGGCTTGAGGGAACAGAGGTTTCTCCTTCTGCAACTGCAACAACTCTAATATGAAGAGGAGTAGGAAAGTCTTCTAAGGTCAAAGATCTCTCCTTCCACTTCACAACTTCGGGGGAGAAAGGGGTGTCAAAGCTCTCTCCTTCCAAACCAAGAATAGGAGGGGAGATATCGGTAGGAAAGCTCCCAAAACTTAAATTTATTGAAACTCCCACAATTTGTATAATAGGAGAATCAGAAACAATTACTGGAGTTTGTAAAGAGGGATTAGGAAAATTATTAGACAAACATGGTACAACAATGGAGGTACCTTTTTGAGCGGTCTTTCCCTTTCTGATAATTTCCTCTAGGTCAGCTTCAGACCTTGCTAGAGGCAGCAGTGAAGTGGACCTTGTGTGTCTGCCTTTAGGAGCTAGAACTGAAACAATGGAGTCGAGACAGTGGAGTTGCCAGGTGCAAGTTGCAATCTTCAATGGTACCGATATCTGATGCACCTTCAGAATCAGAGCTTCTTTGTCGTTCTATCCCAGGGAAATGTCTTCAATTCGTTCCTCGGCAATGACACTAGAAATGTTATCACTAGAAGTCACCTATAGATTGTGTTGGAGGTAAGCCCAGTACCCATCAGAGTTTATGTCACAGGTTGGTTTTAAAGAGTTCAAATGGGCACATAATCAAGATGATATCATTTTAACTTAGAAAACTGAACTGGTATGCAAATGCAAGTGAGGTCTCAATTAACTTTAGTTAGTAAGTTGGAGTAAGGGTGAATAGAGGGAAGACTTTGGTGAGGAGGGTCTAGAGGTTTGTCGTAGACATCAGGTCTTCTAGCAGCCTAAGGAGGAAAAGATTCAAATACAAGATCCTCTTGGATTTAAAACTTCAGGAAACTGAAGAACGTAAATAACAACAATGCAATCAAACATACATTACAATACAGTCAAAACAATCCATGTGAATCCTTCAATCATGGACACTTCAGTATCAGAGGCAAATAGGATGGAAAAGAAGCTGACTTTCATTAAACAAGAAGTCTCAGATCAAAATACATAACCAGAGAACTAGAGTTCTTTATCAAAGTTTTACAATACGGGAGCGTAGCTCAACCATCGACCATAACAAAATATCAAAACTCCCTACTTATACTCAGAACTGGTACAACCACCAGGAGCATGATCGAACCTCTACATTTAAAGTTTTCATTCGGTGCCTTCTCTATCAGACTGTGCAGGCCTTCTTATGTCAAACGCGAGCTTACCTTAGTTATGTGTTTTGCAGGAAAATCCATCCAGAAGGAAACCTCGGATTGTCAATCTACACTCACGACCGTCTTTAGCCTGCTTTCAATTTATGGGGTGAGATGAGGTCTCAACTGCCACCCCTATCTTCAATAACTTCCTTCATTGGGATCAGGACGAGGCCTGGCACCCATGAATGTTTCTAGGTGGTGCCCACGACTTCTTCAAGTCAATCTTGACGCCTCGAGGCTCTGCAAATCTTAATTTCGAATGGAATCTCCTTCACTGAAAATTGAACTTGCTCGCTCGCTTGATTTGAGTTCATATTAGACCTCTCTAAGTGTTTCTCTTTGCGCTCATGGCTGTGGCCCACGACCCTTGACAACTTTATGTGATAACTTTTGACCAAGGGGTCGAAAACACACCCTTTGACTGGATTTTGAGGGTGTTTGAGCTGTTCAGACCTCAAACATTTTCATTCTTCCTGTGGAAATCATGGGCATAATGCCATATGATTTACACCACAATGTTCTTGAGGGTAAACCTTAATCACTGCTTGAGTCCTATGAAGTAGGATGAAAATTCACGTGTTAACAGAAACTATGCCCACAAGCCTGTGGGAAGAGTATAATGGAGGTATGCTTCTTGCTAGACTCCCTTGGAGATATAAGGAAGCTTGGTATGCTCTCAAGTCCCAATTTGAGTTTCCATCTTACATGACAACTTTGTGGCTTGTGGGCAGATTTACCATGCTACATGGAAACTATGCCCATAGGCCCATGGGTATATTTTAATGGAGGCATGCTTCTTGCTAGACTCCCATGAGATATAAGGAAACTTGGTATGCCCTCAAGCCCCAATTTGAGTTTCCATCCTGCATGGAAACTCTGTGGCCTATGGGCATATTATAATGGAGACATGCTTCTTGCTAGACTCCCTTGGAGTTATAAGAAAGCTTGGTTTGCTCTCAAGTCCCAATTTGGATTATATTACCCAAAGAAGGAATAAATAGACATAAATTTATCCTATATGGTTGAATTTCCACAATGGCACTAAGAGGGTCCTTAAAAGACTTGGCAGGACCACACCCTTTCAGAAAAATACCTATTTATATGATTATGGGGGAGTTAGGGGTTACCAAGTGCTAGGAGAGGCTATGTCATTAGACCTTTATAGTATTCGTTTCTCCAACTCCTCGGGAACTATGAAAATATATATGTCTAAGGCTTGTTATGTTATGAATGTTTCTCACATGAAGAGTCAATGAACATTCTTTTTCCCCAAGCGTAATGAACAATCTTATTTCCCTTGGGATCATGAAGACTCCCCCCACACCTACCGCCCCTATAAAACCACCCAAACTATAGCCAATTAAAACAAACAGATTAAATATAAACCCAAAATCTTTCCTTTAAAATATTTTCCTATGGATAATAAATTCCCTATTTAAGATACATGGAAAGTGCACCTAATTTCTCTAAGTTTGCCATTCTTCACTTATACCCATCATGCCCTCACCTTAATACTAGATGGACAATCAAACATAAATGAATGTGGCCACGATGTTTGAATTTCCCTTCTTAGAATACATCCAAGAGTAATTGAACAAAGAGGGCAGAAGGATGGTAGTTTGATGATTACAGGTACACTAAGACATCAGGACTTGTAAACAAAGCCTTACACTGACACATCAGGACCTTCAAAGTAATCCCTTCTTCAAACATACCAGAATATGTGAAGCAAGATATTTTTACTGGTAGTAGAAAGCATATGTCATCTCATGAGTCAATGATCTATGTACTATCCCCATAACAAAGTATTTTCATAATAGTTCCTAATGGTGCCCATATTATGACACATGTAGGCCAAAGATTTAATTTATTGGGCCATCATGGTGGCTTCAAATCAGACCATTTTCCATGGGCATTAAAATACTCTTCTAGGCCCTACAATGTTGGTGTTCCTACTCGAACCATATACATGGCATGAGAAAGTCTATTCTTGGTAAACAAAATGTCACAATGGTGTCTGTATAACACATGTAGGGAAAATATTTCTTTATAGGGGTTGCAGTGAAGTGGTTTGGGAACAAATGCATGGAACATGAGCACAATACATCTCTTTTAGGACCTAAGACATTAGTGTTCACCATTAGACAATGTTCAAGGCACTAAGAACCATCCTTAGTGAGAAAAACCTCATAGTGGTTCCCATAAACACCTCTAGGTCAAATATTCACCTTATAGGCATTCGGTGGTGGTTTTGGACCATGTGCATAGTCCATGCTATTGAAACACTTTTAGGCCCTAGGATGTCAATGGTGTTTCTCCTTAGATGATGTGCAAGTCCCCAAGAACCATCCTTGGTGGGAAAAACCTCACAATGACACCCATACGACACCTATATACCTAAGGTTTATATTGAAGGAAAACGATGTTCTCTATCGCCCAATTGCCCAAGAAGCTCCAATTAACCTATACCTCACGCCAAACATGTATCAAGCCCCTTTAATGATGAAGATGAACATTGGCCTACTCTTTAATAATGTACATATTTGGTATCCCTAGTGATAAAACCTCACATTGGTGCCTATAAACACCTCTAAGCCAAAGATTCACCTTATAAGCATTGGGTGGTGGTTTTGGACCATGTGCATAGTCCACATTATTAAGCAATAAAATAAATTTTAGGACCTAAGAAAATGGTGTTTCTCCTTATATGATGTCAAAGGCCCCAAGAACCATCCTTGGTGGGAAAAACCTCACAATGGTACCCATACAACACCTATATACCTAGGGTTTATATTGAAGGAAAACAATGTCCCCTATTTTCCAATTGCCCAATAAGCCCCAATTAACCTGAATCTCATGTAAAACATGTATCAAACCCATTTAATGATGAAGTTGAATATTGACCTACTCTTTAATAATGTGCATCTTTGGTATCCCACTTATAATTTGAAAAACACCATTTTAAAACCTACTCTTTGAACATGTATATCTTTGGTATCCCACTTCTTAACTCTAAAAATGCTATTTTAGAACACAATCATAATTTAGTTTTCAATTATAAATAAAATCACGTTCTAATGTTTATCAAGGTAAAACTTGGTCAATCTTATAAGTTACTTTTAGATTGTAAATAAAATTACTTTTCGAAAGCTATGTTAATGTAGATTATATGAAATAGTCAAACACATTTTTCAATTTGGAAGTTGAAGGATGAAAAGGGTGGGGGAAGATAATAGGGAAATATTAATAATATTTCCCTATTTTTAACGAGTTACCGAAATGATACGAGTTAATATGTTAAAGCAATACTTTGTCAAGGTGGAGCAATTTGGGGGCATTAAAAGAATTTCCTTGGGAAGACTTTGTGAAGTAAGGAGGCATTGGAAGGCCACCCTGGGTTGACTTCACCCTTCAGTTGAAAATTAAAGGGTCAATCAGGATAGGTCTTCGAAGAATTTATCTTGAAAGACCAACTCAGGTGAAATTTAGAAGGGTTAATTAGGAGTTGAATGGATTGACCTTTCATTCAGGATCTGATAATACCTTTAAAACCCTTCTCGTTTTCCCGTATTTATTCCCCTCAAATAAATAAAAGTCCAACTCTTCCCACAATTAGAGAAACTGAGATCATATATGTTAGATAAGGGGGCAGGACTTTACCAACCGGGTTTATCAGGACCTTACTGGGTTAACCTTTAAGGACCTTACCTTCGTAGAACTCGGGTAAGACCAGGACCTTACCAAGTGAAAATTAGAAGGGTTTACCTTTCATGACCTTTGGTTATGGTGTATTTTCCTCTACTATTATGCTTATATAAGGGGCAAGCCTACTCCCGATCTCAAGATGAGGGCCTATAATCCCAATAGCGAATCGAAGTGTCTTTCAGGGATGGCTACTCACTTGGTAGCTAAGCTAACCATTAGCGCTTGAGCGGAGCCAATGGGGAGGTGCACACGCTACCTTGTGGGCTCTATGCCTACCGAGGGTCTTGATCGATCATGGTGGCCTTCCCTCGACTTACTCACTCGGGTAGGGGAAAGGATAGAGCCGATCACCCATCTTACTGCAGACGAGACACTGAAATACATCTTAACACATGGATATTGTTTCACTAGTGGCTTAACACATGGCTTCTGTAGTGTCTTTCGGGGATGGCTATATCTATCCCTAACCTGGATAGATATAGGGAAGGTGCTCGTCGGTAGGTCACTCACCCGTTCACTTTATGGATGGTAGGTAGGAGGGGATTTATCACTACTACATATTGGAAAATTTGCGACGACTACTTGCGATGAAAGTAAAGAGGGTGAAAAGGGTGATTGTAGATGTTATTTTCGTTGCAAAAAATGTTGCACTACACGTCCCATGAGAATTTTAA
Organism: Picea engelmannii; assembly: GCA_009831015.1. Classification (NCBI taxonomy): domain Eukaryota; kingdom Viridiplantae; phylum Streptophyta; class Pinopsida; order Pinales; family Pinaceae; genus Picea; species Picea engelmannii. Next base: position 579,577 of record ML795458.1, read on the forward strand.
TAGCAACAACTAAAAAACATTGTAGGAAATATGAGCACATTGATAGGGGATCAAATGAATATCGTCCCATGGTAATTAGCT
>ML795458.1:579784-595688 GCA_009831015.1 Picea engelmannii
TATATATATTGTTTGAATATTTGTTATACACACTAATTTTGCATGATTGTTTGTAATTATAAAATTAGAGTTGCCCCCTAACGTTTTGCTAAATATTGCACCAAGTAGTAGTAGAAATGATGTTGTACAAGCTAAGGAACATGATCAACCAAATGATGATCTCATGGAAGACGATGATGGGGCAAATCAAGTTAATGATCCCATGGAAGAAGATGATGGGACAAAACAAATGATCCAAGATTTGTTTGCTTAGTTGAATGAGGATGGGGATGTTGATGGTATTTATGATGAACCTCTATTAGAAAAGGCAAATAAATGATTTTATGAAGGCTCAAGAGAAAATCTTCTCTATGCTACATTTCTTCTAGTGAACTTAAAGGATATAAATAATTTGGTGAACACTTGTATGACATAGATCCTAAGTTATGTAATATGTTTCATCTCATATACATAAATGTTGACTTTTTTCTATTTTTTTAGTGTTAATTAATGTGTAAAATAAGAATGCAATTTTTATGATTAATATTCTTTACATTAACTAGTTATTTTTTATGTTGTAGATTGTTAGGTGAATTTTTATTACCATCATCAAATATTTTACCTCACGCATATCGAGATTTGCATGCCATTATGAAAGACATTGGAATGGATGATCAAACTATAGATGCATGTCCTAATGATCATATTATGTAATATGGACAACATGATTCGAAAACAGAATGCTCGCAATATCTTATAAGTAGATATCGAACTGATCAAGTAACAAAAATGGTGCCTTGAAAGGTTCTTCGTCATATTCCCATAATTCCACGTTTGCAATGATTGTCCAGGTGTGAAAGCATAACACAATTTATGGATTATCATGCACGTAACAGAAGTGGAGATGGTGTTCTTCGAATGGCTGCTGATGGTTATGCATTTAGGGAAATTGAGGAAAAATGGGCAGATTTCAAAAATGAACCTCATAATGTTAGGCTTTCATTGGCAGCTGACGATGTTAATCCATTCAGAGAGCTTAGGTCTATTTACTCAGTGTGTCCTATTTTTGTTATCAACAATAACATTCCTCCTTGGATGTCAATAAAGAGGGATCACATAATGTTGACAATGATTGTTCCAGTTATTTGTTTACATTAATTTTTTGAATGTAACATTTTCATTTGTTTCGTTTTTTGCATAATATATTTTGTTTATTTATTTACTTATATATACATATCATGGTAGTAATTATGAGTAATTTCAAACAATTAGGTAAGTACAAAGTTAAAAATATGAATGTATATATCGGGCCTCTTATCGATGAGCTACTAAAGTTATGGGCTAGCATCACTATGTGTGACATCTATAAACCAATTAGGGAGAAGAAATTTAAATTCCGTGGAATACTTTTATGGACAATTCATGATGCCCCAGGACTAACACATTTTTGTGGTATGTAACATTCTATTGCTCTTTAATACTATATAATTTTTTAAAGATATCATGCATGTTTAATTTTTTAATAATTTCATCATATAATTGACATTAATCCATCTATTGCAGGTCTTCAAACAAAGGGTAAATTTGCATGTCCAGTTTATGGTCTTAAGATGAAGTATCGTCATTCAATTTTTTTTGGAAAGGTGGTGTTTGATGATTATAGGAACCTCCTCCCTAAGAACCATAGGTATCGTACTACTGGAAAACACATTTTCAATGGGAAAGAAGAGACTAGTTTAAAACCACGAAGAATGACACCTCACCTATGGAGGTTGGAATATAATAGAAATCGTCAAGGTACACAATTTCTTTATGTATAGTATATGTAATGTTTTGAATTTTTATTTTAATCATTGAATTTATTTTACCATATTTGATAATTATTGTTGTGATTTCTTTTATGCTTCATGAAGGCTGCCATCATGAAGGTATTAATAATGGGCTTCCATGAGGAATAAAATGTTATCCCACTCAATTCATGAGGTTTCCCTACTATGAGGAGCTAAACATATCTCATTTGTTTGATACAATGCATATCGAGAAGAATGTGACAGAAACGTTATGATGAATCATAGATGGTAGGAGGGATAAAGAAAAAAATGTATAAATTTGTACCGACATTCAGGAAGCCAATCATGCAATGCGGAGTTGATGCAAACCCCCTACCCTAGTGGGGCCCGTGACCTCCCGGTCACTAGATCATCCTCTAACTCTGAGCTGGAACAACTCTTTCAGGTCCTCACTGGAACCCTGTAAATCAGATCCACAGATCCTCTTGTTTAGAACTCGTGTGTGAAGACTCCAACATCAAGTGCGAGCTCCCCCTTCATGTGATCATCCTTATGACCATGGCCTTACCCATAAGGCGTGTTTCGCATTTCACGATTCGGGATTTCTCGAGGGAGAAATCCTTGTCTCTTCAACCACTAAATGCTGAAAAGAGCCTAACGATGATTAACCTGTGCTTAAATCTCGGTCCATGTGACTGTTCGCCGTGACCTTGTGCTAAACCAAAAAACTCTTTTCGTAGATCGAGACTTCTACAGTCACGCGTCCCATTCTTTTACAACTTGAATCCCTGAATCCCGATTGGGGGCTCTAGCTAAGTGCTAGCCCTCTTCCATATGACCACTATGTCGTGACAATGGCCTACACCCAAGGGGTGTTTCGACTTTCGCGACTCGAGGAGTCATGGTGCAAAGCACTTCTCTTACCCTTTGAATCCACGACCTCCAACGGGCTTAAGGTTCTCAACTCCTACCTCACGTGACCACGCCCCGCAACCACACGTCTACACCAAAAGGGCTATCGGAGTTCGCGGTTCGGAAAACCAGCGAACATGCTCTCCTACCTCTCGACTCATGAAGTTCCGAACTCCGAAAAGGCACGATGTTCTTTTAATACCTCCCTTAGTGGATCACCATATGACCCGATCTCGTGACTTAGGGTCAAACCTTGAGCACGTTGGGGTTTCTCACTTCGGGGTTTCGCAACTTGCGAGACCAAAAGGTCATGCACCTTCAGTTACCCGAACGCTGAAACTCTGAAATCTTTTCGCACTAGATTGACGGTCTCCGCTTCCCCTTGACCAATGGTCAGGATCCTTCATCTTATTCTTCCTGAGAGACGGTTTGGATGTTTTCATGGTTTTCCTTTTTGCAAATCCTCCGCTCTTCTCCTCATGAGTTCCCTGGTGTTCAATTTCCCAGTCGATCAGATCTTTTCGACATCTGTCCTCTCCATGATGGACGGTCTTGATTCTTTCGGTGATTCTCCCAAACACCGATTACTCACCACGTGTCCCAACTCTTGATCTCTTCCCTACTTGATGGGTGTCTTTCGTGAAATATGACGGTCATCGGGATTTCGCAACACGTGAGTCCAAAGGAACTTCACACTTGTTCCACCAAACGTCGAATACCGAAATCCTCCTTTGGGCACAAGGCGCTAAGGTTCACGCTGCTTCCATAGATCTGATGGTTATCGAAAGATCGACACATCCTCTCGAAGTATTTCCACCGTCCGTTCAACTCCTCATCGTTCTTCTAGATCTGATGGCTATCGGCTCTCTGCGTTCAGATCTGACGATTACTGTGGTCTCCCCCCTGAGCTTTTGCGACTTTTCTTCCTAAACTTAGGAAATCTTCTAAGTGTCAAGGACTAAATCTTCAGTCCTTCTTCAACTGGATCTCTGTGAGCGAAAACACACTCACGCCCTCCCGGTGTTCTTCTTTGTTGTTTGTTCGAACTTAGTTGGCTCTAAGTTCTGTGCACTCCTTGCACTTGGAATATCAAGTCTTCTTGTTCTTCTCTAAACCTCCCTCTCTAAATCGTTCCGAGATCTAGTTAACGCACACCTTGCGTTAGGGAATGCACACCTTGCATACACGGTTCAATAGAAAAACAACTGAAACTTATCCAGTTTCGTTATAGAATCATACAGTCATTCTCTCCACTCTCAACAGGAAATGAAAATGAAAATATGAACATCACACAGAATACAACACACTTTTCTTTAAACAGTAAATGAACACAGATATATGCCAATCTCCTTTCTATTCTATTCATTACTAAAAAATGAAAATTACATGGTGTTCCTGTTATTTTGTTCTACTTTGTTCTATTCTACTCTATCCATCCTGATCTACTCTTACAATGAAAATGAAAACTTTCTAAGGACTGTCTCCCTGAGCTCTCTCGTCCCGTTCCTGAAATCTATCAATTCAGACTTAAAACTATTACCTACTCAATCCTATTATGATAACTGTTAATTACTATCAGACATAGTCAACACTCCATGTATGTGATTTCTTACAGTCCTTAGAGACTTTAGAAACAAGTTACAATTTTAAAATTTGCTCAACAAAATATCTCGACAAGCCAAATAAATTCTGAGTTAATGCTCGATTTGAATTTCTGGCTTTGTTGAAATGTCATTCTTCTCTCCTCCACATGTGTGTTGATGACTATGAAGGCGATGCTCCTACATCATACTCCTCTTGTTAAAAAAATTCATGGACTCTTGTCCATGAGCTCCTGCACTGTCGTTCCATGCTTCAAAATATCAAGTTCTGTGACCCAACTTGCATCTTCCCTTGGATGATATTTCCACTTCACTAAGTACTCGGGATATGTTTTCCTCCTGGTTTTCTTTCTATCCCTCTGTTCATTGATTTTCTCCATCGAAGGTATTTCTGTTGTGAGCAATTGCTCTTCCCACTGAATCTCTTTCTGATCATCTACCTCTCTTGCTTCATTCCTCTGGTAAGGATATAGGTCTGCAACATTGAATATTGGTGATATCCCAACATTGTCCAGCAACTCAATCTCATAAGCATTGGCTGTGAATTTTCTGAGAATTATGCATGGCCCAATCTTTTTCATCTTCAATTTGTTGTACGTTCCCCTTGGGAATATCTCTTTTCTCAAATGAGCTAAAACTTCATCCCCAACTTCAAATTGAATTTCTCTTCTTCTCTGGTCAACTTTGCTCTTGTATTTCTGATTGTTGTCCTGTAGCTACTCTCTGACTCTGTCATGGAGTTTTTTCATTTTTGCTGCAAAATCCTCTGCTCCAGCGCTTCTGAACTCATCTTGGCTCAAATCTCTTAATTCGACAATCCCTCTTGGCTGTATACCATACACAATTTCAAATGGACTCTTCCCTATGCTCCTGTTCACTGAATTGTTGAATGCAAATTCTGCCTGTGCTAGAATTTGATCCCATTGTCTTCCTTGCTCAGTGACCAAACTCCTTAGTAGGTTTCCCAGACTTCTGTTTACTACTTCAGTTTGTCCATCTATCTGAGGGTGATATGTTGAACTAAAGGATAAGTTCATCCCCAGTCTTTTCCATAGAGTCCTCCAAAAATGTCCCACAAATTTGGTGTCCTTGTCTGAAACTATGCTCCTCGACAATCCATGTAGTCTCACTACTTCTCTGAAAAACAAATTGGCGATGTGTGTGGCATCGCTTGTCTTCTAGAATGGTATGAAATGTGCCATTTTCGATATTCTGTCCACCACAACAAATATGGAATCCCTTCCTCTCCGAGTTCTAGGCAATCCCAAAACAAAATCCATGCTAATTGCATCCCACAGCCTCTCTAGAATTGGAAATGGCTGATACAAACCAATATTCTGTTGTCTTCCCTTTGCATACTGAAAAACTATGCATTTGTTCACGAACTTATTCACTTCTTCTCTCATGCTCGGCCAATAATACGAATTGCTCAATTGTGCAAATGTCTTGCCATGACCAAAGTGTCCAACTAAACCTCCACTGTGTTTTTCTTTCAGTAGGTTGTCTCTCATTGAGCACTTTGGAATACATAATTGGCTCCCCTTGAACAATAATCCATCTTGAATTAAATATTCAATCCATGGGCTTCTGTCTCCCAATAAAGGATTCTTGCATGCCTCATACGCTCCCTTGAAATCTGCATCTTCTGTATACATCTCCTTGAGGTGTTCGAACCCCAATGTCTCCACTTGGAATTCCTGTACAATCAAACTTCTTCTGCTCGAAGCATATGAAACTTTGTTAGCAGTTCCAACAATGTGTTTAATAACAAAAGTAAAATTCTGCATGAATTCTACCCATTTTGCATGTTTTTGATTCAACTTTTCTTGCCTAGTAATAAATTGCAAAGCATGATTATCACTATACAAGACAAATTCTTTAGGAATTAAATAATGTCTCCATTTTTTTAAAGCTTGAATCACTACATAAAATTCCTTGTCATACGTGGAGTAGTTTTTCTTGGCGTCATTCAGTTTCTCACTGAAATAAGCAACTAGCTTATTGTCCTGGCTCAAGATTGATCCAATAGCTAATCCACTTGCGTCACATCTCACCTAAAATGTTTTTCCAAAATCTGGTAAGACCAGAATTGGCTGCTCTGTGATCTTCTCTTTCAACACTTTGAAACCTTTTTCAACTTCCTTTATCCAACTAAAGGACTCGTGTTTCTTCTTCACAGTATCCAACATGGGTGCACATATGCCACTGAAATTTCTGATAAATTTTCTATAAAAACTCGCTAACCCATGAAAACTTCATACTTCAAATAGGCTATTTGGTGATGGCCATTCTCTAATTTCTCTCACCTTCTCTGGGTCCATCTTTAATTCATTCGAAGAGATTACGAATCCCAAATATATGAGCTCCTTCTTCATAAAAGAACATTTCTTCATATTTATCAGCAATTGTTCTCACTGTAACCTTTCCATCACTGTGGTTAAATGTCTTAAGTGTTCTCCTTTTGTTTTGATGAAGATTAGTATGTCATATAGATATACTATGACAAATTTTCCAATGAAGTCTTTCAACACTTCATTCATCAGTCTCATGAATGTTCTTGGTGCATTTGTCAACCCAAACGACATGACCAGCCATTCAAATAATCCTTCATTCGTCTTAAATGTTGTTTTCCATTCATCTCCTTCTCTCACTCTTATTTGATGGTATCCACTCTTCAAGTCTATCTTGGAAAAATAGTTTGTGCCACTCAGGCAGTCCATCAAATCATCCATCCTTGGTAAAGGAAATCTGTACCTAATGGTTATCTTGTTGATGGCTCGAGAATTTATGCACATTCTCCATCCTCCATCTTTCTTTGGGCTTAATACAGTCGGTACTGCACATGGGCTTAGGCTTTCCCTGACTAACCCTTTATCCAACAACTCCTGGACTTGATTCTTGACTTCCTCATTCTCTCTAGGTGTCAACCTATAAGCTGCTTTGTCCGGTAAACTAGCTCTTGGAATAAGGTCAATGTGATGGCTTATGCTCCTGATGGTTGGTAATGAGTGTGGTAACTCATCTACAACTATATCAGCAAAGTTCTCTAACAGTTCTTGGATTTATATAAGCAAATATTCTACATAAGTATTTGTAAGGATCACTCTAGGCTTCCTCACAACAACAAACTGCATCTCTCTCTCTTCCTTGACTTCCTTTAAGAGCTCCTTCCCACTCATGAGAAGTATGCTTGAACTAGCTTATGCCTTCTCCTTGTCTACTATGGGTAACAACATATGTGTCCTACCATTCTTTTCTAGGATATAGGTATTCTTCCTCCCATCATGAATAACCTTTTGGTCATATTGCCACGGTCTTCCCAATAAAATATGATAGACATCCATAGGGATTACATCACACAATATTTCATCTTTGTAACCTCCTATTTTAAACTCAACTTGGAATTGTTGACTTACCATGACTTGATGTCTTTTCTATAGCCACAATACTTTGTATGGCCTTGAATGTGCAGTTGTCTTCAACTCCAGCTTTTCCACCATCTCTGTGGATACTAGATTATCCGTGCTCCCACTGTCTATGATCACCTTGCAAACCCTGTCTTTTGTCTTGCAAGCAGTTCTGAATAGGCTTGTTCGTTGAACTGGTTCTTCTGGTTCCTTCTCTGGTTTGAGAAGAACTTTCCTCATCATGAGGTTTCATCCTCCTTGTGCGGCCTCTGCTTCCACATGCTTCTCTGCTTCGACAATGTGTGCTTCTCTGCCTTCTCTTTTTCTATCGGGACATTTCCAAGATTTGTGCCCTTCCTTTCCACAGGTATAACATTTAACTATGCCTCCTCTGGCTCTTCCTCTTCCTCTACCTATGGGAAAAGAACTTTTTCCACCATGTTGTCCTTCTTTAGAGCTTCCGCCCTTCTCTTGGTGGTTATGTTTCTTATCAGCTTCCGTCTTTGACTTCTGGAACTTCTCCCTGCTAGTTTCTTTGCCTTGGCTCGAATTTCCACCTCTACTTCGTTGACTTTACCTCTTGGCTAATTTTTCCTCAGCTTTCAAGGCTTCCTGATAAGCATCCTTTACTGTAATGACAAACATCATGCTGATCTCTTCTTGGATTTCATATCTCAGCCCATTGATATATTTGGTTGTCTTTTCATCTTCATTCTCCTTCTGTCCAACCCTGATGTTCAATCTGTAGAACTTTTTAGTGTGATCCTTCATTGATAAACCTCTATGTTTAAGGTTCTGCAACCTCCTGTAAAGATTGATCCGGTAATCCTTTGGGATAAATTTAGCTTTCAGCTTAGCTACCATCCTATCCCAACTTTTAATTTTCTTCTTACCATTTCTTCTGCGTTCCACTTGCAGTTCATCCCACCATAATGTTGCATGACCCTTCAATCTCTTCATTGCATACTTCACTATTTTGTCCTCTTCGATATCTTCATAATCGAAGTGCTTATCCATGGTGCGTATCCAATCTAGCAATTCTTCAACTTTCAGATTACCTTCGTACATAGGTACTTCTATCTTTGCTTTGGCCCCAATCTTTGAAACAACTTTTATCAAGCGGTCTTGTGCAGCATCCTCTGCCACATTTTAGCCAGCTTCGACCTCTTATTCACTCTCAGCTTCACTGACATCGCCAGTATCTAGTGCCCTTCTATGTGTTGTTTCCATGGCGTCCAACCTCATTCTGAGTCGCCTCATTTCTTCTTCCATCTCTGTGTTTGCTCTGTTCCTTCTTGGCGGCATGACTTCACTGCGTCACCTCCCAATAGAGTGAAATTCCCATGAAGGATACCAACCCTCCTCTCTTCTTCTTTTTTCTGTTGTTCTGCAAACAAACTTAAAAGCTTTTGCTTTGGCTCTGATACCACCTGATGCAAATCCCCTACCCCAATGGGGTCCGTGACCTTCCGGTCACTGGATCATCCTCTAACTCTGAGCTAGAACAGCTCTTTCGGGTCCTCACTAGAACCCTGTAAATCAGATGCACAAGTCCTCTTGTTTAGAACTCACGTGTGAAGACTCCAGCATCAAGCGCGAGCTCCCCCTTCATGTGATCATCCTTATGACCATGACCTTACCCATAAGGCATGTTTTGCATTTCATGATTCAGGATTTCTCGAGGGAGAAATCCTTGTCTCTTCAACCACCGAATGCCGAAAAGAGCTTAACGACGATTAGCCTGTGCTTAAATCTCGATCCATGCGACCGTTCGCCATGACCTCGCGTAAACCAAAAAATGCTTTTCATAGATTGGGACTTCTACAGTCAAGCGTCCCATTCTTTTGCAACTTGAATCCCCAAATCCCGATTGGGGGCTCTAGCTAAGCGTTGGCCCTCTTCCCTTACTCCTCTTCCATACGAACACTATGCCATGACCATGGCCTACACCCAAGGGGTGTTTCGGCTTTGCGACTCGAGGAGTCACGGTGCAAAGCACTTCTCTTACCCTTTGAATCCCCGGCCTCTGATGGGATTAAGGTTCTTAGCTCCTACCCCACGTGACCATGCCCCACGACCACGCATCTACACCAAAAGGGATATCGGAGTTCACGGTTCTACAAACCAGTGAACATGCTCTCCTACCTCTCAACTCGCGAAGTTCTGAACTTCGAAAGGACCCCACGTTCTTTTAACTCCTTCCTTAGTGGATCACCATATGACCCGGTCCTGTGACCTAGGGTCAAACCTTGAGCGCGTCGGGGTTTCTGACTTTGGGGTTTTGTAACTTGCGAGACCAAAAGGTCTTGCACCTTCGGTTCCCCGAACGTCGAAACTCCGAAATCCTTTCGCACTGGATCGACGGTCTCCGCTGCCCCTTGACCAATGGTCTGGATCCCCCGTCTTATTCTTCTTGGGGGACGGTCTGGATGATTTCGCGGTTTTCCTTTTTGTGAATCCTCTGCTCTTCTCCTCGTGAGTTTCCCGGTGTTCAATTTCCCGGTCGATCAGATCTTGTCACCACCTATCCTCTCCACGATGGATGGTCTTGATTCTTTCGGTGATTCTCCCAAACACCAACTACTCACCATGTGTCCCAACTCTCAATCTCTTCCCTACTTGATGGGTGTCTTCCGTGAAATCTAACGATCGTCGGGATTTCACAACACGTGAGTGCAAAGGAACTTCACCCTTGTTCCACCAGACGCCGAATACCGAAATCCTCCTTTGGGAACAAGGTGCTAAAGTTCACGTTGATTCCACGGATCTGACGGCTATCGGAAGATTGACACTTCCTCTCGAAGTATTTCCATTGTTCGTTCAACTCCTTGTCGTTCTTCTAGATCCGACGACAATCGACTCTCTTTTACACAGGATAGCCTAACTGAGAGAGGGGGGGGGTGAATCAATTAGATAAAAAAAAAAAAAAATTTATTTAACAAATTACTCAATGAACACAGTGACTGTATGTCTTGCTACAAATCATTCAAATAAATAAATATGCAATCACATAAACAGACAATGACACAAAGATTTTTTCATGAGGAAACCCAAAAGGGAAAAACCTCTTCTTCTTATGAATGAAAGGCAAGCTCCAACTCCTCTTTACATTCTTATTTTATCTGAGCTACAACCCAAATGAGGCTACTACCTCTGTTTCTTCAACACCTACTGAATGGAAGCTACAACTCCCAGATGTACAAGCACCAACTTGTACAAAATACTTTTACAGTCTCCCCTTGCTCCTCCCTACCACCCTGAAATCATTCTCTGTCACTAAGAACCTGCAAACCAACTCTTTATCTTCTCTGTCAAAGATTAAGCATTCAAATCCTCTCTGCACAATTCATTCTTGACCAGACCACTTAGATTTATCAATCTGTGTATGTGTCTTCCCTCCTCTATCTTTTTCTCTTCCTCAAATTTTACAGAGCCATATATCTCTCATAATCCTCTCTTTTTGTTTTCTTGCAACATTCACTTTATATATCTTCCTATGTCATCAACGCGTACAATCGAACCCTTAGGCTTCAAAGAATCAGTTACAATAATTGAATAACTTCCTTACAGTAATTATTATTGGCCAAGGCATCAAGACGAGCAATATCCACATGATCAGTTTAAAGATTTAATCAGCACCATTCGATGAACATACAACTGTTTTTCAGCGTTTCGGCAATTCTGTGAAGAAGTGTTTCGACACTCCAAGTCCCGATCCCCAGTATTTCGATGTTTTGTATTTCGTCATTTCGACATTTCACATTTAGGCATTTCGGCATTTCTGTGATGAAGTGTTTTGACACTCCAAGTCCCAATTCCCGGTATTTTGGCGTTTCACATTTCGTGATTTCGGCATTTCTGTCGTGAGTATCCTTGACACTTCCAACTCCCGATATCTGAAACTCCAAAATGGAGTCAGATTGACATTCCATGATCTCCCTTTGATCAATGACTCATATTAAGTCATGGTTTCGGTATTTTGGCATTCGAGACTTCATGATGTTGAAGTCTTTGCTTACCATGCAAAAATCCCAAAATAGAAACTCTCGAAATCCCGAAATAGAAACTCCCGAAATTCTGAAATAGAAACTCCCGAAATCATGTGCTGGTTAATATCCGATCTTCGAAATTCAAGGTGTGCCTATGCAAACTGATCCACGATAATCTCCAATCTCTTAACTCCCCCTTTGGCATTTTAAAGTTTTAACATTAATGACAAAACCAAGTCTTGTGCAAACTGCAATCTCTGCCAACAAACTCCCCCTTTGGCATTGATGGAAAACTTTAAATCTCTTCTCCCCCTTTTGACATCGATGGCAAAGGAATCAACCATACTCCCCCTGAGAAAAGAAAACCACTTGTAAAGATGTATCATTTTAGTAGCAACTCCCCCTATCAATAATAGTCAATAAACCCGTGCAGTCTGATTTTATAATGAAAGCCTTGCAATCTTTGAGAATGAAATGAAATTACAGAGGGTAAACCCCCAACTGATCCCTGAGACTTTCAAATTTCATTTTAGGTAAAGGTTTAGTAAATACATCTGCAATCTGATCCTTTGTGCCAACATATTCCACTTTAATAACTTTAGACATAACCTGCTCCCTTAGAAAATGAAATTTAATGGGAATATGCTTTGTTTTTTAATGCATAACGAGATTTTTAGAAATACTAATTGCACTGGTATTATCACAGAAGATAGGTATAGGTTCATCATAATGAATATGTATATCTGCCAGCATATTTTTCATCCATGTAACCTGAGTGCAACAAGTTGCAGCTGCTATGTATTCTGCTTCAGCAGTAGACAGAGACACTACTGATTGTTTTTTACTTGACCAACTTACAAGACATCCTCCAAGAAAAAATGTTGCTCCACTAGTACTCTTCATGTCATCAACACAACCTGCCCAATCAACATCAATGAAAGCATATAAATCAAGCTGATTACCTGTAGGATACCACAAACCATATTCTATTGTCCCCTTAAGATATCTGAAAATTCTTTTGACTGCAAGTAGATGAGAAGTTTTTGGTGAAGCCTGAAACCTGCCAACTTGACAAACTGCATGCATAATATCAGGTCTTGTAGTTGTAGCATAAAGAAGACTACCAATCATAAATTTGTATACTATCTGATCAACATCTTTAGTATCATCAAACTTACTTAATTTACGGCCAGTAACCATGGGAGTGCCAACTGGTTTAGACTCTTCCATCTGAAATTTCTTAAGCATTTCATTGATATACTTGGTTTGAGAAATGGAAATACCTTTATCAGAGTGAGTAATTTGCAAGCCTAAGAAAAACTTCATTTCTCCTAGAATGGACATCTCAAACTCTTTCTCCATACTTTCAGCAAACTATTTACTGAGTCTATTATCATCACTACCAAAAATGATATCATCTACATATATCTCAACAATGATCAGGCTATCATTTTCTTCTTTAATATATAGATTACTATCAGTGTTACATTTCCTGAATTCTTGCTGCCTCAAGTAATTGTCAAGTCTGGAATACCAAGCCCTTGGTGCTTGCTTCAAGCCATACAATGCCTTTTTCAACCTGTAAACATATTGTTCTGCTTCTTGTACCTGAAAACCATCTGGTTGTCCATATATACTTCTTCCTCTAAATCACCATTCAAAAATGCAGACTTTACATCCATTTGGTAAACATTAATGTGTTTAGAACTGGCATAAGCTAGAATCAGTCTAATGGATTCCATTATTGCAACAGAAGAAAAATTTTCTCCAAAATCTATTCCTTCTACTTGTGCATACCCTTTACAAACCAATCTAGCCTTGTTTCTAGTTATTTTACCTGCTTCATCCATCTTATTTCTGAAAACCCATTTATCCCCTATGACATTCTTATTTAAAGGTCTAGGAACAAATTCCCATGTCTTATTCTTTTCTATTTGACTAAGTTTTTCATTCATTGCTTTCATCCAGTACTCATCTTTAATTGCTTCTTCAATATTTTTCAGTTCAATCAAAGAAAGTAAAGATCCCTGTTCATGAGTTGAGGTGGTTTCTTGCCTTCTGCTTCTTGTTCCAACACCTGCATTTACGTCACCAACTATCTGTTCTTCAGGGTGATTTTTCTGTATTCTCTTGATTGGAGTCATGCTTTTGGATGGAGTTGTGCCCTGTGTCAAAGTAGGAATTAATTGTTCACTGTCAGCAGCCTTAGTTTCTTCTATTTCACTTACCTCTTCATCCATCTTATGTTTGTCATATATATCATGTATTTGTAGATCCTTTTGTTTAGATTTAGACTTCAAAAATGAGGACTCATCAAACCTTACATCTATAGATTCAACAATCTTTCTTAACCTGAAATTATAGCATTTATAAGCCTTTCTTGAACATGAATATCCAACCAATATTCCTTCATCAGTTATTGAGTCTAATTTTCCTAGATTTTTATCAATTCTTTTAATGTAACACTTACTCCCAAAGATTCTAAAATGTTTTATGTTTGCTTGTCTTCCTTTCCATAATTGATAGGGTGTCTTATCATTATTATTTCTTAGCAAACTTCTATTCAAGATGTGTACAGCAGTGTGAATAGCTTGAGGCCAAAACATGTCATTCAATCTGGACTCATTTAACATTGTTCTTGCCATTTCCATAACAGTTTTGTTTTTTCTTTCAACAACACCATTTTGCTGAGGTGTTTCTGTAACAGAGAAATGTCTTTTAATTCCATTTTCAACATAGTAATTGTTAAATTATTTTGATATAAACTCTCCTCCATTGTCTGACCTTAAGCACTTAATCTTCATATCAATTTCATTTTCAGCCAATTCTTTAAAAACTTGAAAACAATTAAAAGTTTCAGACTTCTTTTTCAATAAAAATAGCCAAGTCATTCGAGTAAAATCATCCACAAATAACAGAAATTATCTTTCACCATTTAGACCTGTTGTCCTCATAGGTCCACATACATTAGCATGTATTATTTCCAAAGGTTTTGTTTAGAATATTCCTTTGTTTTAAACTTGACTCTAGTTTGTTTACCATGTTGACATTGTTTACAAATAGAGTTGGAAAGATTCTTTATGACAGGTAAGTTCCTTATTGCCTCTTTTATTTAACTGAATCAAATTGTCAAAGTTAATATGTCCAAGTCTTTTATGCCATAACCAACTTTCATCTCCATGTCCAAGATAGCAATTTTCATCCTTCTCATCTAAAATGTATATGTTATTTGATGTCCTTGTAGCTGTTCCAACTAATTGATTTGTTTTAACATTCCTGATTTGACATTGTTTAGAATCAAATATCATAAGATGTCATTTATCACATGTTTGAATTACACTCAACAAGTTATGTTCCATATTTTCAACCAGTAAAACATTTTCAGCCATTATGTCTTTGTTCAAGCAAACAGAGCCTCTTCCAACTATTCGAGCTAATTGATCATTACCAAATGTGACTGAACCTTCTTTTCTTTCATCTAAATAATCAAAGATTTGTTTTATGCCTGTCATATGTTTTGAGCATCCATTGTCCACACACCACTTAACTTTATGATCAACTTGTAAAACAAGTTTGCACTCTTCAATTTCTAAATGATCATTCTTCCTTTTTCCAATAACTAGTTTTCTGATTTGTGTATTGGTTTATAACAGATTTTTGGAAATTCATTGGACAGTTTCTTGAAATATGTCCAAAGTTATTACACCTATAGCATTCAACTTCAAATTTTAAAGCATCAAATATGTCATGTGAGTTGTTCACATTGTTTTGAATAGATTTATCATGTCTTATTTCATATTCAAATCTAGATATGCCATGATTGTTATGTGCACTTATGTTTCTTAAAAAAATGTTACAGAAAGTTGCTTTGTGCCCATACTTATAACAGAAGAAACAGTAGCCTTCAAACTCGTTTTGATGTCTACCATAACTTCTTCTATGCATTGTTGAAGCCTAATTCTCTTCTTGCCTTTCTGATTCAATCTTCTTGCTAGTAATTTTCTCATGACTATCCTCTGTATCTGCTTTCTCAACACTTGAACTAGAACATCCATTAGTTACTACAGATTTATAACCAATTTTAGTCTTATCATATGTTGATCTTTGACTACAAATAATTTGATTCAACACTTGAGAACTATGATTCATGTTATTTTCTTGTACTTTCTTTCTTAATGAGACTACTTCAATTTTTAAACCTTCATTTTCCTTATCCTTTTCTGCAA
>ML795458.1:596220-611704 GCA_009831015.1 Picea engelmannii
CTTCTTCTGAATCCTCATGATTACTGGTTTTTGTTTCAACCTTTTTCTTGTCCTTCTTTGCTGCCTTGAAAGTTGCTTCCTTATTGGAAGGATTCTCATTAGATGTCCTCATCTCATATGCTGTTAGTATTCCTTGCAACTCACCCATTAATAAAGTAGCAATATCAGTTCTTTCTTCTAAAGCAGATATTTTGGGATCAAATCTTGCAGGTAAAGATCTAAACACTTTTTGCACAATAATATCATTTCCAACTGTTTCTCCTAAACCTCTCATAGTATTGACTACTTCATCAATACGTAAGAAATAGGTAGCTATATCTTCAAATTCTTCCATCTTTAAACTTTCAAATTGAATTCTATATGATTGTAATTTAGCATTCTTTACCTTAGTATCTCCTTCATATATCTTCTTCAGTTTTTCCCATAACTCTTTTGTTGACTCACAATGCATTACTTTAACAAATTCTGAACCTACCAATCCTCCAAGTATTGCATTCATAGCTTTGGAATTGTTCTCATAGAATCTCTTCCCTGCAGCATCTATTGGAACTGTTGTTGGAGTCTTATATTCATTCAACACAGCTTGCCAAACATCTACTCCTTGAGACTGCAAAAACAACTTCATCGTGATACTCCAAAAAGAATAATTATGTCCATTAAACAAAGGTAATCCATGTTTAGTAAAATCAAATTTCTTATCCATTATTAAGGATCAAACTTCCAGTGATTAAACTGAATCTTGAAGAACCGGATCTGATACCNATCAGTTGGATAAAAATTTATTTCTTTTTATTTAACAGATTACTCAATGAACACAGTTACTGTATGTCTTGCTACAAATCATTCAAATAAATAAATATGCAATCACATAAACAGATATTGACACAAAGATTTTTTCATGAGGAAACCCAAAAAAACCTCTTATTCTTATGAATGAAAGGCAAGCTCCAACTCCTCTTTACATTCTTATTTTATCTAAGCTACAACCCAAATGAGGCTACTACCTCTATTTCTTCAGCACCTACTGAATGGAAGCTACAACTCCCTGATGTACAAGCACCAACTTGTACAGGAGACTTTTACAGTCTCCCCTTGCTCCTCCCTACCACCCTAAAATCATTCTCTATCACTAAGAACTTGCAAATCAACTCTTTATCTTCTATGTCAAAGATTAAGCATTCAAATCCTCTCTGCACAATTCATTCTTGACCAAACCACTTAGATTTATCAATCTGTGTATGTGTCTTCCCTCCTCTATCTTTTTCTCTTCCTCAAATTTTACAGAGCCATATATCTCCCATAATCCTCTCCTTTTGTTTTCTTGCAACATTCACTTTATATATCTTCTTGTGTCATCAGCACGTACAATCGAACCCTCTGGCTTCAAAGAATCAGTTACAATAATTGAATAACTTCCTTACAGTAATTATTATTGGCCAAGGCATCAAGATGAACAATATCCACATCATCAGTTTAAAGATTTAATCAGCATCGTTCAATGAACATACAATTGTTTTTCGGCGTTTCGCATTTCCGCGATTCGACACTTCTGTGAAGAAGTGTTTCAACACTCCAAGTCTCGATCCTCGGTATTTCATCGTTTTGTATTTTGGTATTTCGCATTTCGACGTTTCGGCATTTCTGTGATGAAGTGTTTCGACACTCCAAGTTCCAGTCCCCAGTATTTCGGTGTTTCGCATTTCGCGATTTCAACATTTATGTCGTGAGTATCCTTGACACTTCCAACTCCCGGTATCCGAAACTCTGAAATGGAGTTAGATCGACGGTCCACGATCTCCCTTTGATCAACGACTCAGATTAAGTCATGGTTTCGATATTTCGGCATTCGGGACTTCGTGATGTTGAAATTTTTGCTTACCATGCAAAAATCCTGAAATAGAAACTCTCGGAATCCTGAAATAGAAACTCCCGGAATCCCAAAATAGAAACTCCCAGAATTCCGAAATAGAAACTCCCGGAATCATGTGTTGGTTAATCTTCGATCTCTGAAATTCAAGTTGTGTCTGTGAAAACTGATCCACAGTAATCTCTGAACTCCCCCTTTGGCATTTTAAAGTTTTAATATTAATGACAAAACCAAGTCCTGTGCAAACTGCAATCCCTACCAACACTCTATGCGTTCAGATCTGACGGTTACTGTGGTCTCCCCCCTGAGCTTCTGCGAATTTTCTTCCCAGACTTAGGAAATATTCTAAGTGTCAAGGACTAAATCTTTAGTCCTTCTTCAGCTAGATCTCTGTGAGCGAAAACACACTCCCTCCTGAGCTTCTTCTCCTTAAAGATTCAAACTCCTACGCACACCTTGCGTTCAAGGATTTTGAATAACTCAAATTCAAAGGGATTTTCTTGAAAATAAAATACCTCACGCCCTCTTGGTGTTCTTCTTTGTTGTTTCTTCGAACTTAGTCAGCTCTAAGTTATGTGCACTCCTTGCACCTGGAATATCAAGTCTCCTTGTTCTTGTCTGAACCTCCCTCTCTAAATCGTTCCGAGATCCAGTTAACGCACACCTTGCATTAGGGAATGCACACCTTGCATACACAGTTCAGTAGAAAAACAACTGAAACTTATCCAGTTTCATTATAGAATCATACAGTCATTCTCTCCACTCTCAACAGGAAATAAAAATGAAAATATGAACATCACACATAATACAACACACTTTTCTTTAAACAGTAAATGAACACAAATATATGACAATCTCCTATATGTTATATTCATTACTGAAAAATGAAAACTACATGGTGTTCCTGCTATTCTGTTCTACTTTGTTCTATTCTACTCTATCCATCCTGATCTATTCTTACAATGAAAATGAAAACTTTCTAAGGACCAACTCCCTGAACTCTCTCGTCCTATTCCTGAAATCTATCAATTAAGACTTAAAACTATTACTTACTCAGTCCTATTACGATAACTGCTAATTACTATCAGATAGAGTCAACACTCAATGTCTGTGATTTCTTACAGTCCTTAGAGACTTTAGAAACAAGTTACGATTTTAAAATGTGCTCAACAAAATATCTCAACAACCCAAATAAATTCTGAGTTAATGCTCGATTTGAATTGTTGGCTTTGTTGAAATGTCATTCTTCTCTCCTCCACATGTGCGCTGATGACTATGAAGGCGATGCTCCTACATCAGGAGTGTGATCCGATCAAATAGAGATGGAGATCGAAATAACCTTCCATGGTTATTAATAGAGCAACAAAGCAATGATGTAAAAGAGGTCATTTAAAGAATTAAATTTCCCACAGGTTTTGCTTCAAACATAAATAATATATTAACGAAGAAAGGTGAATTTGGTGGGGGTAAAAACACATGATTGGCATACTTTCATTGAGGTAATAATTTTGGTATACATATTTATATATTGGCCTTATACATTTTTTAAGTTTTATTTATTTATTTTTGTCTACTTTGGTTGAAACAAATAACGATTCATTTTTTTTGTTACAGTATGTTCTACCGCTATCTCTCCCAAACAACTTTGACAACAACGTCAAACACGTTATATATAATCTTGGCAAATACATGAGGTAAGTAGTTGTGATTTGTATGCAAAATGTTATTTCAATTTGTTTTTGTACTTAATGACATGTGTTTTACTTGTAATGTAATATATATTATGTTATGTTGAAACATGTTATTTTCTTGTGTCATGATCTCATGTAGATGGTTGCCATTGAAAGAAATCCATGAAGATGATATAAAGTATTGGTTTATGACTCTTAATGCAAAACTGACCTTGGTTTGTCTCCTAATCCATCATCCTCTAAATCATCAAAATGCCATGAATCTTTATGAATAGAAATCATCATTTTTAGAGTGTAAATGCACTACTAATTGTACAAACAGGTTACACATATTAGAATGATCAATTTACGGTTTAAATCCTAAATTATTGTTCCTTAGCCAACTTTGGGCGTGTAGTTTAAGATAGCCAACTTTAACAATTTGGCACTTTGGTTTTACATTGCATTGTTATCCATTATGCACACCAGGTAGGTTTATGTCTCAAAATGCCAATATAAGTTTATAGATAGGTGTGAAATCACAAACTACAACTAATGCAAGATGAACCACCAAAGTTGGCTCAAATTTGAGACTAGGGCGTGCATTTGAGGAAGAAGAAGATTTCCCTTCAAATTTACATGAAATACCAATTCTAGATGCATGAAATCAACCTCTCATGTTCTTCAATTGAACCTTATATGCATAGGTAAATTTACCATTTATGTAACTCTATATTAAAACTTATAAAACAACTTTTGGAGCTACAGGGAATTTTGGGCATGCATTTTCATTTACTCACTTAGTACAGTTTAAACCTTGCAAATTACAAGGCAATTTTTTCCTCTTTTGCACAATCACCCTTTTTTAACTTGCAATTGCAAAACAAACCACATCCACAACAACTTGCACAACTCAAATTTAAGGAATAATACAACATTGGGTTAATTTTTACAAATAGTTTTTTCATTTCCAGGGTTTTACTATGCATCTCTTGCCTATTTTTGCATAGAAGAGTATTTTATGAATCTTAATGCAAAATTGACCTTGGTTTATCTCCTAACCCATGTTTCTCTGAATCATCAAAATGTCATGAATCTTTGTGCATAGAAAACATCATTTTTGGAGTGTAAATGCACTAGTAATTGTACAAACAGGTTAAACATATTGGGATAATCAATTTACAGCTTAAATCCTAAAATATTGATCCTTAGCCAACTTTGGTCGTGTAGTTTAAGATAGCCAACTTTAACAATTTTTCACTTTGGTTTTACAATGCAATTGTTATCCATTATGCACATCAAGTAGGTTTATGTCTCAAAATGCCAATATAAGTTTATAGACAGGTGTGGAATCACAAAATATAGCTAATGCAAGATGAACCACCAATGTTGGCTCAAATTTGAGACTAGTGCATGCATTTGAAGCTGAGACAATTTTCCCTTCAAATTTACATGAAATCCCAATTCTAGGTGCATGAAAGCAACCTCTCTTGTTCTTAAATTGAACCTTAGATTCATAGGTAGATTTATCATTTATGTAACTCCATCTTAAAAGTTATAAAACAAATTTTGGAGCTACAAGGAAGCTTGGGCATGCATTTTCATTTACTCACTTAGTACAATTTATACATTGCAAATTACAAGGAAAATTTTGCCTCTTTTGCACAACCTCCCTATTTAAACTTGCAATTGCAAAATAAAAAACATGACCAAGTATACTATGACAAACAACATCCCCAAAAACTTTCACAACTCAAATCTAAGGTATAATACAACATTGGGCAGGTTTGGGCATAAACAATAGAGCAAAACTCTCTTCCATCTGGATCCTAATTAAGGTTGCAGTGGACAGGCAGGTTAAGAGACTACATGTCTTTCGTGACTCCAAAATTCTAATGGACTAGGAAAATAGTAAAAGTAACATTTCTAACTCAGAGTTGGGGCTTATTTTCAATAGGATTATGGAAAAGAAAATAGTTTTTGAAGAGGGCTCCTTCATTCACGTATACTGAGAATTCAACCATAGAGATGATCAATTATCAAACAAAAAATTCATTTTGGAGGAAGTTTTTTTTGCTTGTTCATGAGATTAAGGGCCATACTCCTACACATTTGATACTCTTACATATTTTTTTATGAATGTATTTTTAGTCTTGTTTTATTTTTTTATGTAAAGTTAGAGAGAGTTTGTCTCATGGTTTTGTCTTAGCATCAATACGAAGTTGTGGAACTATTTGTTTAAAGTGTGACCTGTATAAGGATGATTCTAAGAGTAAAATTCATAAGCACGGGCTATAGTCTTATATGATAGAGGCAATTTATAAAGGCATTGTATGCTAACGTTAAAAGTAGAAGGGATGTTGTCAATGAGTGTGTCATTTTCACAAGAAATATCAATATAATGATTTTTGTCTCATAAAAAAAATATGAAATATAAATATTTCTTGTAGGTAGATTCAGACTTTATTAAAGAGATGAATTAAATATCACTTAAAGATTGTAGATAGTCATTAAAGAGCACAACAAGCATCACATATAAGACAAGTATGAGTCAAAAACATTATTGATCTTCCATTAATTTCTCATAAATATAGAAGGATCTTTGCATGACAAACATCACATATACAATCTCCATTAGAAAATCGGGCAAATTGTAATACAAATTCTACAACTTTCTCCTCTATGAAAATTCCTCTCCTTTGTTATCTCTCTACTTACAACTTTATATATTATGTTCTCCATGGGGACCATTGTGACCCATAGGTCACTTACATAATTAGATCATAATTAATTGTACATGTATTCACATGTCCTCCAACCAGTTGTTACAACATTAAATATTATGTTTCCCATGGGGACCACTGTGACCCATAAATCACTCACATAAGTCGATCATAACTAACTTTACATGTATTCACAAGTCCTTGATCCAATTGTTACATCTTTGAGACGATGCTTAGTACTTGAGGCACACTCCTCCTTGTTGTATTCAGTCGTCCACTACAATCGATACTCGGAAGGGTGTATTATCCAATCACCAACTTCATACTGTGGGTGGGTACTAAATCATCTTACAGTGTGCGTGGGTTCCAAAATTGGTAGTGCACTAAAGGGTCTAATGAAAGATACAAAATGCGATATGGATATGGAGGGTGCACCACTAGGCAGGAAGAGAGAAGGGGAAGTATTGTGGATGGGCTTGAGGTAGAATACTATGGTGGGGATGGACAATATTGATACCAAAAAGGTATGTGTTTACCAATTCCTATGGTCTTTTTCCTAAGAAACTACCACAGTATATTATACTTGGGTCAAACACCTTCAACGCCCATTTGGCCCGACCAACCTAGACATATTCCTTCTCACGAACTACTTTGTATCTTGTATCCTTATACTATTGCATTACCTTGAAATTGTTGGCATCATTGATTCCTCCCCTCAAGATGTGCTCCATTTTCTTTGGTCCTCCAACTATTGTTGGAGACTCCCCCTTTCCGTGTCTTGTGACCTCCTGGATTGTCAACGTTGATGTGAAGTGCTTCTTCTTAACTCATGGCACCATTCGCATACGGGTGTAGTAATGTGACCTCTGAGCTGACCACCTGAATCCTTTCCAAGTTTCCCCCATTGTGGCATAGTCTAAATGTTCTATGTTTAATTGGAATTTTTTACTTGAATCTAGTGATCTAAATCTAGGAAAAATCACAATTTTATGTTGTTTAACTTGCATTTCTGAATGCATAAATGGATTCAACATCCTAAGAAACCCTTGGGGCACTCAGATTACACAGACTTAACCAGTCAACGAGCTACTTATTATGTCATCGACTATTGTCCCTTCATTATACAAAGGGTAACTTTGGGACATGGTAGTATCGATCAAGACCAACCATCATATGACTTTAGAGGTCACATTAACCAACATCTGACTTGAAATTCGCTCATCGCCTATCTGATGGCACAATTGACCTGGGTTAGGTACCGTCCAACATGCCCACATCATGCAAACTTCTAATATGTACTATGTTCATCAATTAATCCTTGTCCTTACCAATCATATCTATTGTCCATTCATGTTTAATTGACGTTTGGAGGTAGAGCGGGCATAATTAGCCTGCATCGAACATTTTTGTCCCCCATAGCAGGCATAATTGACGTCTCAATCAAGACAACACGAGCATAACTAGCCTCGAATATTTGTATCCCTCATAGCAGGCACAATTAACATCTCGATCGAGACAACACAAGAGTAATAAGCTCGTGACAGACATTTTATCCCCCTAGCTGGCACAATTAAGGCCCAATTAGGTGCCAAACACACCCTTGAGACAAAATTTTGTTGACATGGCAGTGCCACGTAGGTGCCACAGAGGTAGGCCACGGGGCAATGGTGGGTCACTATGGTGATGCCATCGGTCTTCTAAACCATCGAACATGAGTCGGTCGTCCGATGAATATTAGTCTCTGTCGTATGTTCGACGAACGTTGGGGGACCAAGAAAAAAATATAACAATTTTTTAAGAATTAGTGGGGTAATGTCTGACGATAAGGTGGATTTTGTTCATAACATTAGAACACCCCATTGGAATTCAACACCATATGTAGTAGTGATGTAATTTATTTAATTACTAATTAAATATTTTTCACCCAGCCATGTATCACTCACATGCACAAGTGCACAATTAATTTTTCTTTTAAAATATAAAATAATAATTATTCACCATCCAACTACTACTCTTCATATTTGTACTCTTAGATATTTCCTTGATCTCCTCCTATTTTCCTACTTGAATAGATGGACATGTAATCACTATATTTAATTAAATTCTCTCATTAGTATTTCAAATTTTTACATATCTTTTTCCACTTCCCATTTGAATTTGTATTATTTTTGCATTTTTCTTCTCCTTATTTTATGGATGCACTAGTAATTAATTTTTAAATTAATTAAAAATATATATTTTTTTTTTCATGCACATTTCTAAATGCGTTCATTTTTCTAATACATTTTAAACAAACTATTGGTTTTCATTTTTTATATAAATGTGGAATAACCTACATCCTCAATCAATCACTCATCCATTTATTTAATTTTCCCAATGTAAATAAAATGAATATGTTAATTAATTAATTTTCCCATGTATGGATATTAACTACAATTGGTACCAAGGGTGTCATGCTTCTTCATGCTCTTCAAGAAGTATCTTTAAGTAAGTACCAAGGGTGCCATGTTCAATCATCCAATTTTCTTTGGTGGAGGAAATGGTACACCAATTGATACCAAATTAACTCAGCTTGTTCCTACCTTGTTGAGAGACTAATGGTCACTGAAGAATAAGGATAACACCTTATTTCATGCCCCTCAATGAAATCTCATGAGTGGTCGAATTCACAGCCTACCCTTACAATAATGTGCAACCTCTGGGTCAAAGCATCATAAAATTTCCAACCCGAAAGACAAAAAAATGAGTGCTAATAAGTGGAAACGGGGGCATTGTTCCTCCTCTCCTAGTAATATTTTTTGCATCTTTCATACAACCCCATTACCCATGTGTGGACTAATTGGAAAGCATATTCCCTATGCCTCCACACATTGAAATCGATACATTAAATATTCATATAATCATAAATTAAAAACATATCATTAATCACATGACATCCCATAACATCTTGAATCAATCTAGAGTCCATACGATATTAATGCAATCCCACATCAATTTGCACCTATGGCTTCCCTTTCATACTTGTAAAACCATCAATAACATTTATAAATTAATGAATCTTAAGTATCTAGACATCAATTTTAATGTTTCATCACCATGTGAATCAATACCATCAGTGATGTCATATCACTATACAAATTATCTATCAATGTTTATCTTATAAACATTAAATAAAAACTCATTTACAAATACAATTATGTCAATTAAAGCCAATTCAAAAGAGTCAAAAGAGTTTAAGTTTCATCATCTTAACATATGCCAATAAATCGGGTCATGTGTAATCAAACTTCCCTCAAATAATATGATCCAATCAGTGAAATTAGTCAAAGAAAAAGAGGTCATTGCATCTAGTAGCAAGATCAAGCAGTGGATTATGCAAACACTAGTATAGTTGATTTGTTGGTTGAAATGCTCCAAGAGCAATTGAATTATCACACAATAGACCTTGTAAAAAGGTAATATCGTTTGAGTAAAATGGAAGGTATTGTTTTATCATTAATATGCTCATCAATTTTAAAACGTGAATCTAAATGAAATTCTATGGTGTAGAAAATTGCATGCCCAATTTTGTGGAGATGAAGGAATGAATCATCCTCATAATATGTTTTCAATCTTTTTTCATATTGAAAAACCTAAAGCTTTTATTTTATACTAAATGTAAGGGTCTTTTTCCTTGGTGTAGAATCATTTATTTAATTCATGGATAATTATTTTTATAAAGAAAGAAAAAGCATGCATATTATTGATTGATGTGATTTTCAGCAAAAAACTACATATTCATAGCGAGATAATATCCAAGAAATCAATGCATTATGAAATCATAATTTAACATTAAATCAATATACCAGTTAGTACCCATTAATTGGAGATTTTTTCCTTCTTTATATCCATTTAAATAGAGACACGAGTACAAGGACTTATCAGTTACAATATTTGGCTTGGGTAACAGAGATCTCTATTAGAAATCACCAAACTTGCTCACACAAGATAGGGAGAAATTACAATGGGCCTGCACCCATGTACAACAGTTGGCCATGTTCACTCACCCATATTAATATATAGAGTATTCTTCATTATCAAGAACACATCTCCATATTTTCTCTATATCCAATCCAATGATCCAATTTCAAATAAATTGTAGATGAAGAGTTCCATAACCAAAAGTAATAGTTCTTCATATATTAATTGTCTTTAATTGAAAATTTATACAATTAGGGGTTTCTTATGCTCTTTTTGTCTTCGTTTCCATTTTTCAACATTAGAACATATCATAGGAAAAACAGGTATGTGACATTTATGGTGATTCATCACTCATCAATCAATGACGATAATGTTGGAAAATCTTAGTGAGTTGACAGTTGTATATAGGCAGTTGTATATAGGCGCAGCACTAGCACTTAGTGATGTTTGGAATGACATTATTAGGAGGAGAGATGAGGAGATACAAGTATTTTGTTTGACATCCCTCTATATGAGATGATGAATGCAACACTTACACTATCTAAATTTAAGCTTGAAGTCACAATGCCTTATGTTTATACTGGATTCCTTAGTGCGTGGAGCATGTTCCTATATCATGATGAGGCTCACCAAACATATTTATAGTGAGTTTGTTAAGCATGTGACCCTAATTATATGAGCACCAATTCATGACTCTATGGCCCTGATTTTCATCATTATATAAATTGATTCTTGCAAAAAAATCAAACCATAAGACACAAAAAAAACAAAAAGCACCAATAAAAGTCCAGCATCAAAAAATAAAAATGTAAAAATGTAAATGAAGATGAAATAAAATGAATGCTCAAAGTGATAATACTTTCTTTATATCTCTCTTTGTGGAGAACATGTATAACTCTTGACAAATTCAACCACTGATTGTCCTTGGTGTAAATGCTCCTCGAGGTTGTTTACACTGAAAAACTTGCCCCATCGATTTGTGAAAATGTTTGATATATTTATAACTTTGATCTTGAAACTCCATGAATTATAAAATAAGTATCTCATCCTCAAATAAATCATTCATTTTAGAGGCCACACCTTAAGTGAAAGACAAATCCATAGTAGCATACTCATATCTCTTCCACTTGACTGTGATATCTGATCATCTAGGGTGTGTAGAATCCATAGGGAAATGTCTATGAAAATAATGTCAAATTGCTACATTCAGAACATATTTTTTCTACCCATGCATATTTTACTGAAAAATACATATTCAAAATTCTTTATGTATAATATCAATGAAATAAAATTGTGAACTATTGAAGAAGGATCACCTTGCCAATATCTTTTACAAATATCTATGAATGTGTCACGCTAGCACTGTAATTCAACATGGTAACATAAACAAATATCACAAACTCTATTGGGTTGGATATACCATGGTTTCAATTTCTCAATTGTGTTAATGACAATGTTAGCCTTGGGAATTGTTTTTTGAAAATTCTCAAACAAATCATCGTGCATCATCTCCAACACATGCTTACAATGCTCTTCACACACCTCTAGATAGTCATCATCCCAAAACATGCTTCTCATTGAGTAGAGCATGCAAATTGGTTTCCAAAAATTCTACCTCTCACTCTCTTTTGCAAGTTCTCTTTGATAAGGATGCCTCCTATAAGAGCCTAATAAGCAACATTATCATTTTTCCCTAAACAAGCCCTATTTAGTATCCCTCACCAATTAACTTCTCAGGAGTGACCACAGTTGTTATTGTTCTATGAGAAATATTGATATCGGGTTTTCTTGATTTCCCAAATCAAGAGAATGCTTTGGACATATTTTTTTGGTTAATTCTTATTTCCCCATGTGTTTAGCGGATCAAAAACCCAACTTTCCTCTCACAAATTTGTGTTGGACTAGTCCACGAAATATCAATCACAATTTTTTGCTTGAAAAATTGTTTAATTATGTCACTAACCTCTTCTCTCACTATCCAATAAAAAATCTCCATCCCCGATTCTCTATTTCTATTTGCAGCCAAATTATTTCAAAGTTTCCACCAATTTTAAAACCAATACAACTTGTGAACAATTTTAAGAACATAGCAGGTAAAGGCTCTTGTCTTCGCTAGTAGTTGTCATCCTTGCATAGTCCAATAAAATTTACATTTGCCATAACATGCTAAAATATAAAAATACTAATAAATTCAAGATCATAATAAAAGCCTATGAATTTAATCTCAAAATGACAAACATGGCTTATATTTACCAGTGGTCTCTTCAATCAATTACCAATAGGTTTCCTTCAAGACTTGAACATTAGTTAATGGACTGGTCTTAAGACTCTCCAATGAGATCTATACCATCGTCACCTAAATTTTCAAGTGAAGTGGGTTTAGTTATTTGTGCATGGAAATGGTGTCTTATGAGGCCATTTCTCTCAATTACATCAATTTATTTATCATTATAACTATAGTGTTTGTCCTCTTCCAATTCATCTTCATTCACGCATGTACAATCATATTTTTATTTTTATTTTTATTTTTATTTTTTGAACTTTTTTCTTTATTCCCGTGTTTAATGTATATTTATTGATTCATCAAAATGCAATTATTATCATGTATTGTAATTACATTTTCAAAATGTTTCTAGGGTTTTGTTGGTAAATTATTTGTTTTTTTTCAATTACAATTGTCTTTCTCCATGAGAATAAAAGTGGTAGTGTTGTAAATAGATAACAAAAACAAGAATTAGCCTTGGATTATTTATGAACCACTATATATCCATCATAATCATGGATCTAATAAGCACTAAAATGGATCAAAAGTAATAGAAACGTAATTATCTCAGTGCTTGAAAGATCTAGAGTTAAGGTGGATATATGCTAGTTCATTTTATTATAGATTTTTATAATTAGTATGGTCCCTTTTTTATTTCTATTGTTATGCTTTATTATTTTTTAATTTTTAATTTTCTACATCATTTTTTTTTCAACTTAGCTTGTTAATTTCATATACATGACATGTCTCTCTGGGCTATAGATGCACCTGACTACTCTCGATGTAAAAAACTATTTCAAAAGATCTCCCTTTGAATGTATCCAAACATTCCCTTTTTATATCATGAGTCACGTATCTTCTAAAGAGCATGAAGGATGTTGATCTCTCCCTTCTAGAGAGCATGCCATATAGGACGTTGACCAAAAAAACCCTCTACATCCACCAATTTAAAAAAAACACTAGCTAGTGTCTTGGGGAAACCCTTGACATTGAAGAATGTTATATTTATATAGGAATGATCATGCCACTTCCAATACAAGGATTTCAAATGACTTAGTCTAAGGCCATTTCTTAAACATTATCATATTCCTCCACCAATAGTTTGAAATTATGCATCCCTTCACAAATTCTTTGAATGAAGAGTGCATTTGTAATATATCATTTCATAATACGTTGGAGAAAATACTAATCCAAACTATTATTTTTGTCACAATCTCACAAACGGTGTGCATAACCCTTTTTTAAGTCATCCACCTTAAGAATTCATCCACTGATAGTTTGAGATCTCTTTATACCCCACAACTCTATCAATCTATAAATCCCTCTATATCATTCACAAACACTTATAATAAAACACTACTCAATATTAATACTTTTTTCAAAGGCTATCAATCAATTTACATTAAAATAAGCAATGTTCGGAACCTTGAATTAACAATAAAGAATGTCTAATAAAATCACTTGTGAATTAAGACTTAAGCGACACATAGAAGAGCTTTGATAATTTAGGGTTCAAAGTTAAGTCAATCCTTGTAGGGTGTCCCTAGGTGCCTCTATCACCCCCGCACCCCCCCTCCCTCCCAACTCAACCATCATATAAATATGCCATCAACTCCAAAAATGGAGACCACTCAGCCACTACCTCAAAGAAATCGACATCGAAAATATTGCAACATGAAGGCTTGGGGGATATCTCAAAGAAAGTAAAGAATGATAAACAAAAAAATGGTTCAAGCGTCAAGAAAAATGTGGGTCCCTATGGAATCTCATGGACAATCCCAACTATAAGATCACCTCAGAAAATATGAGAGGAAAAATACAAATTTTGGGAATGTGGCCCTTAGAGGCAACATTGAAGTTGCGGGTTAGAGCACCTTGCAAATGCAAAGGAACAATTGATCTCAAACTTATAGGGGCCAAAGGATTCTTTAAAATGGTCTTCTTCTCTTGTGAAGAGGACAAGGAGAATGTCTTTGACTCTAGGCCATACTTCTTCAACTCCACCGGTATGTACATGAGATATTGGGTTAAGAAATTTGATCCCAAAAATGAATACTTCCTCAAATCCCTTGTTTGGATAATAATGTATTCCATGTAACTAGATTTCCAAGATGAAAAAACACTATCGGGAATAGGCAACACCCTAGGAACCTATGTCAAATCCTCATAGGAAACCAAAATGAGCAAATCCTTGGAGGCAATTAAAATGGGAAAGTACACATCCAATGCTTGCATTTGTGATTATATAAATGTCTTCAAAGTAATCTCAGTGTCCATAGCCATTACTTTTAGAGACAATGAATGGTTCCAAACACTCAACTATGAACATATCCCCTTCTGATGTAAGAAATGCCATAAGAATGTTCATCTATCTAGACACGTCACTCTTAAACAACAACAATGAAATGATTCAAAATCATGGGAAATATCAATATGGCTTTATGATCATACAAAATAAGAGAATTGAATAAGAAACCCATTATCCCCAAGGAAAACCAAACACAAGCCACAAATATCTCTAAGACTCTAAATTTGGACTTAACGAGAGAAACTAAAACCTAGTTCCAAGAATCCTAAGCAAAAGAGCTAGGGCCATTGAGAGACAAGAAAAAGACACTAGATAATATGGGTTAGGAAGACATGTATATGGGAAAATAAAGAGCATGGGAATCCAAAGGAGTTCAATGAAGACAACAAATATGACAAAATGGAGGACATCAATATGGAAATCCTAAGCTTTGAGGTTGACGTACAACACATGAAATCTTTCTTCAAAGAAGAACTGTGTAGCCTCTACTACACCACCCTAAAATGAAACAAGAAGGTGGTTGGCCACAAAATAGAAGGCATCCCCCAAAATAAACTAGGAATCAAAACTATTCAAATGAATCCCTTCAAACAGGAGATGGTGAAGGTGAGAGGTAGAAACAAATCCAAAGGCAAGCTATAGGATGTAGGAGCACACTTCATCAACTCAGGGAAATGCATTGATCCAAGGGGG
>ML795458.1:617703-653936 GCA_009831015.1 Picea engelmannii
GATGAATGTCTAGACATATTTCTCTACTGGAATTCCTTCCTAGATGAAAGGATTAAATGACAATCCCTCATTCTCCCAAGTGTTGGTTCATATCACTAGTCAATTCAACTCGATTGGCCATGGTGAGAAACACTCATTTCTATTTCGAAAAATATTTTTCTCATAGATCTAAACTTCCACAGCTTGGTGAAGGACTGGTAGACCATCATTGATATTAGAAAAGGAAAAAATATGTTTTTCTTCCAATAAATAAAAAATATCTATAACCCAAAATAAATCATTGGAATACCAGTACCTTTGGAAACATCTTCACCAAAAAGAGTTTGAAAACCTCATGATAAACAACAAGAATAGATCATGGCTTCAAGAATAACCAAACACCTCAAAAAGAAGGAAAGAGACCTAAGTGAATGGTTGGACTAGTGACTCTACCAAGAGGGGATACACTGGAAGCAAAAGTCCCACATACATTGGTTAAAGGAGGGGGGTGTAAGTAACAAGTTATTTCATAAATCAACCATGAGACATCAAACCAACACTCAAATCATAATCCTTATCACAAAAAATGGTGAATAACTTTGTGATCAAAATGATATGGAGGGAGAGCTTAACCCGTTTTTCAAATACCTTCTAATTGATCCCGCCATTGATTGGAAACCAATGATCTCATCCATCACCATAAAAATTCCAAAGTTTATCGTCTAATTAGAACAACACCCTCATGCAGCGAATCACTAAGATAGAGGTGGGACAAGCAATGAGGAAAATGGCCCGGGGAAAATCCCAAGGGTCATATGGCTTCCCCTCGTAGTTTTATGAAGAACTATAGGAGGCGATAGGGGATGACCTTTGGACACTAATTAAATAACCCAAATATTTGGAAAAATATCGCAGGCACTTAATTCCACTTTCCATGCCCTCATACCCAAGGAATGCAAATCTATAACTCCGAGTAATTTCGTGCCAATCACTCGGTAATATCGCCTACAAAATCATATCCAAAGTCATTGCTCAATGTTTCAAACCACTCTTGGAAAAATTGTTTCCAAAGAATGGGGCAGTGTTGTTAGGGGACAAGACATTTTAGATGGAATCATCAACACATGAAGCAATCCACACTACGAACATAGGTAACTCCCCAAGAATGATAATCAAGTTGGATATGTGCAAGGAATTTCATAAACTCAACTAGACTTTCATTCAACAAATATTAGATTCCTTTGGGTTTCAAAATGACTGGATTGGATGGATAATGAGCTTGATGAAATCGGTGCTATCCTCCATTCTTATCAATGGCTCCCCCACTCATCCCTTCTCACCAAATTGAGGCACAAGACAAGGTGAGCCTCTCTCCTTTTCTCTTCATTCTTGTGGCAGAGGGACTTAGTCGAATCCTCTCAAAAACCAAAGAATATAGGGAAATCAAGGGATGCCCATTCTCCTAGTGCCATGACGCCACCTCCCATCTACAATTCATACATGACACATTGTTAATAGGTGCAACATCCATCAAACAGGCAAAAGCTTTCACGCAAACCTTTGATTACTTCCTCTTAGCCTCAGGGGGCCAATGCACTGATCCCAAATCTATGATTTTTTTCTTCAAAACTAACCCTACAATGCAATAGCATATCAGAAGGCAACTTAAATTCTCTATTGATTCCCTCCATTCCATCTACCTCAACATCTCACTTATACATAACCAAGGAAGAAACCTTTCATGGCAACCCCTTTTTGAAAGGTTGTTGACGGGTCTGAAATCGCTCGGCAACAATAAGGGGTTACCCCCGATAAGAAGTCCCAATTAGACCTCTCACCATTTGGAATAGGGAACCCATCTGTATTTTGGCCCGACAACCATTGTTCATTTGGTTTTACCGGTTGTGTTCCAGTCCACCGATAAAGGTGAGTGATGAATGGTTATGCAAATGAAATATGTAGATGGAGACTATCTAAATGTAGGTATATAATGTACTTCTAATATACCCTATCCTAGCTAAGAGCAAATAAACTTAAGTGGATGAGTTTTGACATGAAACTAACTCTACCAATAGTTTCACCCAGATAGTTGAAATAAAGAAATAAAGTCAAATAACACATGCACATGAATATATAACCAGAATAGTCTAAGTCACTATATCACATACATTGGAAGCTCATATGCTCAGGACATGAGAAATAATGAAGAATCACAAAAGTGCAAGAAAACACATATTGCGTCAGAATAGTCCATAAAGAAACATGCTCTTACATCCCATGTGAACAACAAACATTCTACTTGAAATAGTTCGTAGCAAAACAACAACACATGTGAGTCCTTCTCTCTATCAAAAGTTTGCCTTGAGGGCTTCTCTGTATTAACTGTTTCAGCAATAGTACATGAAAACTCTAAGGACATCTCTCCAATTTTAGTTGACATTGTATTCCCAAAATAGTTCAAAAAAGTACAATGCTTGAAGAGCCAAAAGTCCTTTTCTTTGGGTACAATTTTAGTATTTAATGAGGTTCATTGTGACCCTTTGTCTTCTTCTTCCGTGACCTTTCACCTTCCAACGTTTGTCTTATTCCCCTTGTAATGATGAGAAACAAAGACAACATTTACAATTTGAATTTGTCGTCTAGCATTGGTGGGCCATCCTAGATTTTGGCCGTACGTTCCTTGCACACCATGAAGGCTTGTCTGAACATGAGAACATCTTCATTATCCAATTTGACATTCGGTCATCATGTGGATTAGATCCATTCTTCAATTGTTTGTGTTAGATTTCCCTTTCTACTCCTATGTCACTGTGGCCACTATTGTTATGGCTACTATGTCGTCCTTGCACCTAACACCATTTAACATACAATAAATGAGAATCACTCTACAAAAACCATTAATACTAATCATATGAATTCAAATAATTGAGGCGTTAATTAATGGAAATATCACCTAAACTTCATTGCATTTGATTCTTGGTTCATTTGCTCATGATTGAGGCTACCAACAAGATACCAAGTATTCATCTTGAAAAATGAAGGCAATAGGTTAGGAATTACACCTTGACTGATTTAATCCTGACTTCTTGACTCCATGATGAGTGTTGAGGGCATAGGGAAAGGGAAAAGGAAAGGAAAGGGAAAGGAAAGGGAAAAGTAAAGGAAAGGTAAATAAAAGGCAAGGGAAAGGGAAAAGGAAAGGCCAGGGCCAGGGAAACGGAAAGGGCAAAGGGCAAAGGAAAGGGAAAAGGGAAAGGTTGTTATTAGCCCTAAAGACTAACGCCTTTTGGGTATGACGGCGACTTGAGTATGAGCATGAGTATGGAATGAATGTTGTTGGAGTCCAAGGGAATACCCCTAAAGGGGGACACTTTTTTCATATGACTTTTTTCCTATGACTAGAAAATCATAGATCTAGGAAATACCTTTCCAAAGTTATAAAGAATGTGTAAAACAGATACCCAATTCAAATTTTATGATTGATTTACAAAAAGACATTGTTTTAGGTTTCGGAGGAGTTAATGGGAACTCCTCCAAATTACATATGAGGAGTTGATGGTAACTCCTCCGATTTGCATAGGAGGTTTAGTTATAAACCTCTCCTCTGTAAGTTGGGGCTAATTTATGAACTTCGTCGTCGTGAGTTAACTGGCGCCTGTTTTGGGGATTGTTCGAGTTTCTTGGTAGAGTTCAAGTAATTAACTCTGGCGTTAAGCATATTGACAAAGATGGGAATAATTCCTTCTGCTAGCGAGTCGATCGTTGGAGCAAGCTTTGAAGCACCATAGAAACGCCGATCTCACCATCAATCATAACATTGGTGCATTAATGAAGTTTACGGCCAGTCCCCTCAGTAAGTTTGGCAACGATCAGCTCAAGTCCTCCAAGTTTACGCTTGCGTTCTTAAATTTTCCGGTGCGTTGGTGGTTCTTAGCAATATAATTGTGGCATCGCGGCTTTGATCCTGGGTGCATCGATTTCACTACTCTCAATATCGTTGAGATGTGCGCAGGGCGAGTTCTTGTCATCGCTTTCGAATCAAGACCGTGCAACTCGACTATGAATGATGAAGGACATAAACATCGTGATGGGAAACCTCTCCAAGAACCAGCGAAGGCAAAACATGTTTCATCATCTCTTGAAGGGCAG
This sequence comes from Picea engelmannii, assembly GCA_009831015.1. Lineage (NCBI taxonomy): Eukaryota > Viridiplantae > Streptophyta > Pinopsida > Pinales > Pinaceae > Picea > Picea engelmannii. Next base: position 621,832 of record ML795458.1, read on the forward strand.
AGACTTCCCATAAGGGCAGAGACTGCCAATATCCCTCACTGAGTTTTTCCCATCGTGCCTTCGGCAAAGTTACACTTAAGTTCTCCGATGCCATAGCTAGAGTTAACAACAGTATTTTGATCCATCGTTGGCGTTTATATTAACTACCCCGCTTTTATGGATGTGAAGTTCATGTTCAGTGCCCAAGTTTTATCGCAGGCCATATTTCACAAATCGCAGGAAATGTAGGACAGCTCCATGAGAGAGAGGTTTACTCTCAAGCGTACGCTCCGCCCATTAGGGTTTTGGAACTCGGATCTGAGCTAAGAAAAAAAAATGATCAAAATGCGTCAGTCAATGACTGTCGGCGAACACTAAATTTACCATCCTAGCTTATCGTGGAAATACACCGTGGGAGTCACCTCCTCCTCATCCAATTCGTACGAGGCATTTTCTTTTAATTTTGTGAGATCTCACTTCAGTTTCGTGGGCGTCCTGTTTGAATTTCGTGGGTCTTTTTTTTTTCGAATTTCGTGGGTTAACAGTAGTCGACAGCCATTTCTTTTTTCGTCCCGGGGGTTCTAACATTTAGTGGGCGGCTTCCAAGTTTCGTAGGTGTTTTCTTCTTTTTTTAGTGTCGTTTTTTGCTCTACAAAATACTATGTGGAGAGGCACTCTTGGCGATCCAACTACCCATGTCAAACAAACATCTTATCTGTGTAACAATTGACTTGGACAGTTCAGGCAAGAAATCTCGGGACAATGGTTTAAGCACTTTTGGGTCTCGGATTCTGAGTTTATGAGTTGTATTGGAATTGTAATGGCGAAAAACATGTAATTAACCTGTTTTAAGAATGTAAATTTCACTTTGACGGACGCCAAAAAAAATTGAGTTCAAAGGTGTTTTTTAATGGACTTTTGGGTTCCATTTTCGTTGTTGATTTACCCAAATTTAATTATGTTAGTTGTTGTGTCATCTATGATGTGTAGGGAATTAGTTCATCCATTAATGTTGCAGGGATGCATCAGCAGCATGAAATTGTAAATACTCCAAGACAACCAACTGACTTTCGGATTGTTTAGCACTGTCTAGGTGTTAGCGTCGGAAGTCACCCCTGGATTGCTTGCAGGAGCAGAGCCCGACATCCATCAGTTTAATGTCACGATTTGTTTATAAAGGGTTGATCAAATGGAGGTAAAGACTCGAGGAGATATCATTCTAACTCAGGGACTGGGTCTGGTATGTAAAGAACAAAGGAGGTCTGGAATCCTAACTTCAGCCAGTGGGTTGATTAAAAGATGAGCAGGTGGAAGACTTAGGAGAAAATGAACAAACAGCTCTGGGCAACAGGCTTGCAGCGGTTTGTAGGGGAAAAACTCTGAAAGCAAGATCCTCCTGGTTCAGGGCTTCAAGAAACTGAAAAGAGGACTTGACTGGATCCTCCAATTCCAAGTCATTCAGTGTCAAAGAAATCACAGGAACCGGTTAGAGGCTTCGTAACTATTACAGTGATCCATTACAACATCATCCTATAATAGCTATAGCTCGACTGGATCCTCCAATTCCGAGCTGCTCTAACACAGTGCAAACAAAGACATGAAAGAAACTGGCATTCATAAGGCAAGAAGTCTCAAAGTTCATACATAACCAGAGCAACAATGCTTCATTAAAACTTTACAACCGGGAGCTCAGCTCGACCATCGATCCCTCACAAATGTGAGAAAACTCCCCTAAATACTTAGAGCAAAACCATAGAAGCCAATTCGAGACATCGCATTGAAGACCTTACGTCTGCATGTTTACTGCGCCTGCAGTCTCTGGACAGTCGTGAACTTCAGTCAGACGCAATCGCGCTCCAAAAGGACCTGTGAATGAATTGACAAGCTTATAGTCATTTTCTGGACTTTCCATTTATGGTGGAAACGATGTCCAACCACCATCAACTGCTGCAATAACTGTTTCATTGGGATCGGGAAAGGTCCCGATCGACTCTGCACCTACAGGGCATGGAGGCCTTCTCATTCTGCCATTTGGCTCTATTTGGAGAAATCATGGTAAGACTAGCGGGTGGTCGTGGAGGCTGTCGTGATGACTGGAGGACTTGACGCGAAGTGGTGAATGGACGGTGATCAAGCAGGGGTGGTTTGACGTGCTCGGAGTGGAGATGGGATGAGGAGAGGCCAAACGGATGGATGTGGCGGAGGGAGAACGATAAGGCGAATGCGAGTGGAAGAATTCATGGGCTTCGAAGTGTACGGGCCAGGTGGAGAGAACACAGGGGCCGGGAAAACTGTGGTTGGCATGACACGGGGATATGACGTGGCGGCAAGGGATAGGTATATGATGATGCTCGGGGTTTTGGGGTTTCGGGGATTCGGGATTCGCGAGTTCGAGATTCGCGAGTACGGAATGCACGAACTCCTTGCCTCCGGGATCTCCGATATCCCGATGTGCGATGAGCTCCTCCTCCTAGGAGCTAGCCCCTACCGGCTAGAACACGATCCATATGACCTGTCTCTGGGTGACCGTAGCCAAACCCCCCATCGGAGTTTCGGCGTTCACGATGACACGGTGTTTGTGTCCATGGGACTCGCGATTCCCCGATCTCTGATGGCTCATGGTCGTTGACCTGTCAACGGTCCGCTTCACGTCGCGAAAGCCTGCCACCTGTCCTCCACGAATGACAATTGTTCCCCACCGATCGAGAAATCGCCTATCGCGGTTCTGTAATGCACAAAAGTCTCGCTCCCGGGATCTCCGATATCCCGATTCCCGATGAAGCCCTCCTGTGGAGCTTTCGTCGCTTCTCATGTCCATGATCAGGCTCGCTTGCTTGACTCGGGCCCCAAGCAGATTTCTTCTGTGTGCTGCGCTTGGGCACTTATCGTGCAATCCTGTAGACTTTTGTTCCCCGATACCACAATTGTTGCTAACACTAGGATCTATGAGGACCAATATTTTTCCGAGGTGCGTTTCAGAGCCAGTGCAAGATCAATAGGTTTTGTAGTTAACTCATATGATATTGGGAAATGCTTTCACAATGAAGATTTAGTCATAACATCAAGAAACGCAAAGAAAACAAGATAGTACCATGTGTACAAAGAAAGTCATAGAAGACACTACAAACTTGATTACAACTACAATCTAAAGTGGATCGGGTGACATAGGAAATCAGTGACGAGATGTCTAGATAGGCATGGAGGTTTAGTCATTTGGAATGTAAGGAGATTGACTGATGACATAGCGGAAAGGATCAGGCTAGGAGGATGATAAGATAGGTGTTAAGACGAAGATGGGCAACGTTGACCTGGTCAGCATTGGGGAGAGGGAGAAGATCATCATTGATGCACTTGGCGATGATGAGGGGTCAACATCCTTCTGTTGGCGCATCGGGGATGAGGCACGAAAAGATTATCATCAAGTAGTGTATCGGCAAGGGGGTATGAACCTTAACGTGTGCAGTGAGGTTTAGCGGAAGCGCGTTGGCACGTTAGTCAATTTCAAAGGATGGTGGTCTATGTATCGACGAAGGAATCAATGGCATGCCAATGCGACGGTGAAAGAAGGATGCGCTCGTCGATACGCAATGTAGTGGCACAGGAAGAGGGAACTCATTGAAGTGTGAAGGCAGGAGAGTGTGAGGAAAACTTAGGCTTAGTCGCTTGCATGATAGAGAGAGAGTGAGGGTCCTGGTAGGAAGAATTGGAGGGGGGCCCAATTTATTGTCTTGGGGAGTCATTAAGACAAGAAAATTGGAAGGTTGTTGCACGCGCACAACACAAGCTTAAAGCATGATTGCAACACTAGACTCTCCAATACTTCTCCCTTTCTCTATGAATCCCACTGATCAATTCTAACCTTCAATCCATCCCTATCTTCGACTTTTCAACCCTAGTAGCACTATTCAAGGTTCTATGCGAGATAAAAATATATATAATAGGACTTACTATGTGTTACGCACAACTTGTAGTTTGGGAAAAGCCCAACCCAAGCAACAAAATGTGTGACACAACTCGGGACACCTATCACTGTCACATCAACAGATATCCCCCTTGTTTTAGTGAAGGACAAGTCCAACACAAGGGAGGCTTCCTGAATGACCCTAGGAGTATTGCAAGGGGAGAAACAAGGAGCTAGAAGAACACCCCTATAGTTCAAGGTCTAATATGAACTTGAGGCTTGAGGAGAGAGTCTTTGGAGTTGATAAATGGTTGTCAAGTTTGTGTTCCTGCAAAACAACGTTAGAAAAACAAAAACAAGAACAAATATGATGATATAAGCCTTAATACAAGTGGGGAATCACCAAGAAACCTTGTTGTCCCAAAATTGCAGTAGTAAGGAAATATATATAAAAAATGAAGAAGTTATAACAACTACAAATTAAACCATCAAAATCAAGTATATGATATTGGAAAACAATGCTTGCAATTAGTAGATAATGTTCCAATGTTTAGACCAAGACTTTGATGACAAGTGAGGGTTGTTAATGAGTGTTATCAACAAGTATTTATGATATCCCAATGGTTGCAGAAAACTCTTGCTACAACAAGAAGTTATAACCACTAAAATCAGCAAGTAATCCACCCAAACAATAGCTCTTAAACAATAAATTAATTATTACAACTTGCAAATGAATTTCAGCCGTAGAAAAGTGAAAAGAAAGTGAGAGAGAGAGAGAGTTTGGTGCATCCCTAATGGTTGTAGATTAATGTTTATTACAACAACACAATCACTTGGCCAATCAAGACGCCCTTGGAAGACAAGAGAGCTTAAATCGTGTGTAATTTAGATCCAACTTGAACAATTTCAATATCTCAAATTTCACATTTATCAATGATGCAACAATATTCAATATCCAATACAAAGATTAGTGCCTTGTTATTGGATGAATGGAGTCTCTTCCTTGGAAAGCAAGTTAGACAAAGAAAAAGAAGAGATCTTTGTTGCAATTTAAACCCTTATAAAACCAAACACACTTCTTCCAAATCGTCTAGCTTAAAATCCAAGATGAACTAGGGTTTTAATTATTTCTCTATGGGTGTAAACCCTCTTACTTCCTAGAGAAAGCAAACCCTAGCCAAGCCTTGAAACAAGGGTGTAAACCTTCTTACTCCTTGATGCAAGCTTTGTAGTCTTTCAATGACAAAGAAAATTAAACCTTGGTGGAGGGTGTAAGCACTTTTACTACTCCTAGGGTTTTAAGATATATTCCTTGAATTTAACAAGCAAGACAACATTAAATTGTAGAAATTACTTACCAAATCCAATAGAAAGCATGAAAAATACCCTTATTACCAATATATCATCCACAACTTGCCAAAGAAACATTGCCAAGAGAAGTCGCTAGCCTCTATTGCTCCAAATTACAAGAGTTGGATCCATTATGACATGAAAAAGAGAGATAGTGATTTTTTCCAAGGAGGCCAAAAATTTATGTCCAAGAGTATGTAATTCTTGAGTGATGAATTATGAAAATGAAAAAGAGATGGTCCTCTATTTATATGAGGCCATCTAAACCAATTTGTCCACATAAAATTGTCAACAACAAATTAAAAGAGGGTCGGCCCCCTTTATTTTCTCTTACAACTTGCAAATATAAAAATTACATAAAGTAAAATCCTAAAAAGGGTGGTGTCATGCCCTAGAAGGGTGACGTGAGGCCTAAAAGTGAGACATTAAGCCTCTAGATGCAAATTGTTGGGCCTCCAAAGTCCATGTGTCAAGCTCTTCATGTGCTAGGGTGTTATTCCATGCAATTCCTTCCTTCAAACCACATCACATCACCTCTAGAACCATCAAGCCCACCAAACCCTAGCCTCCAAATGACATCAGGGGCTTAGAAAGTGACGTCCTAGGCCTTCAAAGGCCAACATCCAGGTGTAAAGGGATATAATGTCATCCTCGAATGTTGTCAAAGTGCCTCCAATGTGGTGAACCAAGCCGGTTCACTAGGTAAATACCCAATGTAGGTAGGACAACAGGTTATAATCCATAAAGGATAATATATTAAATAATGTATATGAATATGAGATGATGAGATACAATAAGAACGAGGGCCTTATATACCCACACAGGGGTGCCCTTCCATGAAGAGACGTGACCTTTCATTGGGAAGGTGTCTCTTCATTAATTATTCATTAACTATTATAATGTATTTATATTTATTATTATATATTATGTTCATAACATTGTCTCCCCCTTAAAAATGCTTTGTCCTCAAAGCATACTTATGGAAGACTTACTCTTGCTTTGGCTTGTAATATCACCTCCTTATTCTTTATTCCTGAATTAGTGATCATTGAGGACTTGAAACGATAGGATCTTCTAAGCTTTGCGTAGAACCGTCTTGTAAGGGAGTCTTCTCACATTAAATCGATCTTTTGCACAATGGGGCTTTTATGGGGTTCTTGTAGACAATTTGATGTATTTTGAGTCCCATGATAACTTCTACCTTGAGCATCATTTGTAACGGAGGTAATAATTTTTGACATATTTGTCATTTGTTTCCATGGATACATTGATTTGTTGAAGTATCAATTTTTGTGATTAGGATGTCTAAAATGCATCCTTGCAACCTGATGTTTACTTCGTGTACTTGTAGTTTCTTCTTGATTAACACTTGGAATTGAGTCTTCTTTATAGCCCTGGCTTGTTTCTACTTCGACATGTGAAGACCTCTTTACATCAACTAAATCATTTTGAGTTGTAAGGTTGATTGGGTCTGTATTAATTGTTTTATCCACCATCAGGTTTTTTTCCATTTGAAGACTTATGTAGTTCCATAGGTTCATTCATTATCTATTTATCTACCAATGATTCTTTATTGATAAGTTGTTCTAACTTTTCCTCTATAGTCTTTTTATCACTCTTTATCTTCTTAATCCGTGTGAGTAAGCTTTGATTATGGATTTTTAAACGACAATTCTCTTCATCTTTCTCTAATAATTTCTTAATAAGATTTTGATTAGCTTATTCACTTCTGATTTTGATCTTTTAGGCGAAAGATTTCTTGATTTCGTTCTAGTAAGGTCTTGTCATATTTTTTTTCTCTCGTCTTTAATTTATGCATGCAACTCCTCATTATGTTTTGCTTGGAAAGAATACAATGCATTCTTAAGTTTCTGCATGACAACTTCATTTTGTAAATTTCTATTGGTTTCTTTATAATATGTTAGTTCGTCTTCCAATTTCTTGTAGTCATTTTGATATTCTGTTAGAATAAATCGTTTTCGACAATTTGTGCATTTAAAATTTTGATTTCTAAAGGATTCTTGAAAATTAAACACCATTGCACAAAATGGATATTTTTCCAAAAATGTAGGATTATTTATAGTTATCATAGTTCACTTAGTACTTCTTCGAAAGTAAGTAAATGCTTAAATGTATTGAATGCAAAAGATCCTTAAATATTGATTTTAAATACTCATTTTTATATTCTTGACTATTTGTTAGTGGTGGCTAGGGCTCAAGAAACGCGACCCTATGGTATAGTTCTTTAAAAATAAATACACATAGAGACATATGTATGATATGGAATACCATGGGCCAATGGTTTTCCAAAACCATGGGTCGTTAAATCTCTAAAGGAAAAATAAAATATTCACTTTTCCACTTCTTGGGAACTTTTTTTTTTTAATTACCTTTTCTTACATTTTCTTGGTATGCACTTATATTTGTTCACATGCCTTTAAGAAACCCTTTATTTTTTAATTTTTTTATCTCCTCTTTTTTTCCCTAATTTCTTCTAACTTTTGAAGCCGAAACAATATTTCATAGCCTGATAATATTTTATTATTATTCTTGTATTTGCATTGGCATATTTTTATTTTTAATGTTTCGGTTCTTCTAATGTGCAGCGGAATAATTCCTTCCTTCAAGTAAACTTGTGTGATGAATGGCCAAAGGCCACTTGTGGTCAATATGACCCAAAGATCAGAGAAACTCTGAAGATTTTTCAGTGTGGCTAGAAGCCTATATGTCCAATGGCCAGGATCAGTACGAAGCTCTGATACCATTGTGGTGAACCAAGCTGATTCACTAGGTAAATACCCAATGTAGGTAGGACAACAGGTTATAATCCATAAATGATAATATATTAAATAATGTGTAATTTTCCTGACTTGGGTAGTCTAGGAAACACTGCTAATGTGTGTGTGGGATTAATTTTTTACAACATATAAATGATCATACAAATAACAAATGAGATAAAGGACTGCAAAGTTGATATTATGATATCTCTGCGGAGTATAAATGTCGAATGTAGCTGAATAAAATGAATCACTTGGCTAGATCAAAAGACAAAAGGATCTTAGCTGGAATACAATAAGAAAACTAAATGATAATACCCAGTAGTGGATGAGTACTATGGGGTCAAAGGATGAGTTGAAACTATGGTAGCTCGCACGGTAGCTACTAAAAGTCTGGAAAGTTCACCCTGGTAGCTATACCTCTCAGAAAGGCCCGGAAACTATACCAAATGGTGTGCCCTGCTCTAATTCTCAGTCCTAATGACTGACCGGCCCCTCTGTTGGTGTGTCTGGACCCCGGATGGATCCCTCCGGGGGAATGCGCACCTCCTTCTCTGGAAAACTGCACCCTAGTGATTCCACCGTCGAAATCGGCTAAGAAGTATCTCAAAATGATCGCCCTGACCTACTGGGAAATGGGTTGGAAGGGTTTCCCTGAATCCAATCCGATGCTCGCTCGGGAACCCCAAATGTGTTCTCCAAAAGTGTCGCACTTCCAAGTCTGGAAAATGCGCCCCAGATGATTCCTCCATCAGAATCTGAGGAGGAACCAAGCAAAGGATGTGTCTTTCCTTCCTCTCAACTGGGTCGGAGGGGAATCTTTGAACTCTCCTTGGATGAGACAATTTGATACACTTAACCTCCTCAAAAGTTGTGCCCTCACCCTGGATAAGTGTGCCCTTGTGATGGACATGTGTAACCGCTGCTGAAGAATGATGGAAGACTTGTGTGATCTCCCCGGTGACTAGGGTGTGTCTCTCAACACCGAAATCATCCAACTGGTGTCTTCCTCCTGGAATCCACTGAACTATCTCTCCTGAGATGCACCTCTCTCCTCAATGACAAGTCATAATCTGCATAATGTTGAATTCGGTTTCTTTACCCTTCCTTTATAGCTTCCCAAAACCCTAATTTTTTGTTGACCTTTTCCCTCCAAGTGACTTTTACTTTATTTCATTATGCCTTGATTAAATCACGTAATTAATTAATTCATTAACCATTTTACCTCTAAAAAGTGATTTATCCATCCTTATGGCTTCTCCAGCCATTGAAAGTCACTTCTCATCATCTTATCCTGTAATGCTCTCCCTCCCGATTCTGATGAGCTATTACACTAAGAGGTTTCTCCAAGTAATATGCCAATTATGACCTTCTTAGTGAATTCAATTAAGATATGACCCATAATAACACAAAATTACAGAAATCACTGGAATGAAACAGAACCAAAGCCAAGTTGTTTGGAATGGATCTTGGTGATGAACGATGCAACTCGGGCCCAATAAAACCCCTCAATATTTCTCGAACTCTCTGTCACCCCTATCTGGCTACTCTGGTAGGCATAACACTCTATAATGTTAAATGTCCCAAAATGGGGACATTACAGTCCTCCCTACCGGAATATTGTTTGTCCTTAAGCAATAATTGAATCCAACTACATATGATATCGGGGTCCCATATCCACCTGTGTGACACAAGGTAGACTCCCCTCAAGATGTGGCCTCTCCAAGTGCTCACCACGCATGACACCCACATGCTCCCGATGAGTAGAATGATCAATGGCCAAAGTATCTTAGCCAACTCTTTGAGCAACCACTCTACTCAACACTCAACTCCATCAAACGTTGAACTACCAAGCACTCCAATCTCTGGATCCCATATCAGAATGTGAACTGCAATGGCTCATGAAATATAGTCATGTAACATATCAATACCCTGCAAATAACACACGGTATCAACCCAAAATGAGTTTGTCCTCCAAGATTGTACCAACCACAACACGACCTCCACCAACTAGACATGTTGTTGCCATAGTGAGGTACTACAATACCTCAATGAATCACCAACAAGTGACGTGATCCCCACACTATTAAAGCTCACTGGAAAGTCAAAGTGACTTCCTCCTGCAAAGATTCACTCATCTCTCTCAGACAATGAAATGCCCAACCTTGTAATCCCAGGGTCCCATGCTAGCCTCTGACAGGGACCATCACACGACTGTTTCACTATTGTGATCATGACTGCCTGCTCAAAATATACATATTGGATCCCCCACTCCTGGATCCTCACGCTGAAATACCTGTGAAAATTGGGCCTGCAGTCAAGAAGTTGAACCTGTAAAGGTATCCCTGTGGAATCATCATCTGCCCAACCACCTCCATACTCGATCATTAGTATCAGTAGGGAGAACCTGTCTCACCACATAGAACAAGTCCCTGCAAGCCCTCTCAAAACCATCCAAGAGTGAAGTATGTTGCTCTCTGGCGCAACCTGGGCCATCATAAGATTAAACAACCCACTAACCAAATGGACTCTTGGATCCCATGGAAAAATTGGAATTTCATCACTTCCAATCCTCACTAGTTGCTCATGTGTCATATTGATAACTGTCAGAAGCCCTCCATCCTCATCCCAATGAGAATCTAAATCTGTGTCACCCTCTGAGATATCTACTATCCCATGGCCTAAGAAGCTCACCATCACACCCAAGGTATCAATTGTCTGTCTCTGATGATCCACCCCTATCTTGTTGTATGCAATAAAGACACTTCTGTCAGGTGGTCTCGGCCTACCAACTCTCCATGTCCCCTGCCACTGTCCAACTCCCCCTACGTTGCTGTCAATGTAAAAGTATCGGGAAAGGCCACCATAAATATCTGCAACCAACTATAGGACTGGAAAATATCATATTCTTTGGTCAATCCCAAGGACTTGACCAAAAGCTCGTCCACCAGTACACATGGTAAATAATCTCATGTTCTCATCACTGAACACCAACCATCGGGTACAATAGTAGGTATCTACACAAACTGAGGGTCGATCATTCTCCATCCATCATCACTCACGCAATTATTGCTACGATGAAGGTGATCTCCCGGATATGTATACTGTTGCAAGGGAGAGGAATATCCATGCTCTATTAAGTACATCTCCTCCCTGAAATCCAGTGCGTCCCCTTGAATCCCACTATACACCTTTGTAACTCCTCCGTGAAACCACGGTATTTTCCCCAGCCCGCTCTCACATAATTAAACCTCGTGCTAGTTCTCCGCACGATACGGTTGTTGACCGTTGATCTGATGTATCGTGATCAACGCCACTGTGGGTCCTTCGACCCTTAACTACCTTACGTAACCTCGGGCCCCACTAACCCTGCTCACACGGGATGTGGAATTAACAATAAATATCATTGCAACGGAATACATGATAATATTGCAAGCATCACAGACATGCATTTTAATCGATTTTAAAATATATGCATATACTTATCTTTGAAACTATTGTAACTCCACCAACTACGTGCATACCTTCCATGAACCTCCCAACCTTAGACCACGTTGCTCATCACGCTCAACAGTGGGTCACCCCCGAGCTGGGACTAAGCTCCACCCAGGGCAAGGGAATCCTAGACTAGGCTGAAGTTACAAGAAAACTGCACAGAGCATCCAGAAGGATTCTCTCCAGGAGACTTCTTACGCCCACTACTCATGGACTCTCATTCCCCACATGCTTTTTCCACTAGGGAGTATACACCTTCACAAGCACAGTCCATCGGTGCTTCACCTCCCTCTCTGGGTCTCAACAACAAGTCACTAAGACACAACACGATTCATGTAACACCGGTTTCAGGATGTGTACAAGCAATCCACGTAAAGGTCGAACACATAATGTTTCCAGTTCAGAGAATGAATCAAAAGGGGTTGAAAGGTTGGAAAGAGGGGCTAAGCTTAGGGGCTTAAGTCCTTGAGAATAATATTTTATTATTATTCTAAAGTTGTGTGACAAAACATGTTTTTATCCTAAGTCCTGGGAGAGGCAACGCATGCAGCTCCAACATGTGCAAAAGGGAATGCACGCAGCTCCAACATGTGCAAAAGGGAATGCATGCAGCTCCAGGAAGACAAGTGTCAACCTGGGCGCATGCGGTTAAAAGATGAAGCGTCGGCTGAGTTGGGGGTTCATCCTCCATTCTGCCATCGATTGTCTGAAACTAGGAATTTCATCTGGTCTCTGCGTTCCTCCTCCATTCTGTCGTCGGTTGTCTAAAACTGTCAATTATGTCTGATCTCTACATGCATACCCTCATGCAACTCTGAAACCTGAAGCCTATGATGTTTTCTTGAGGAGTCAATACACCCTTTGTTTGAACCGTCGAGTATTTGTTCGACCTCTGTGTGGATTTCTTGTCACGCATCCTGAAACCGGTGTTACCTGAATCGTGTTGTGTCTTAGTGACCTGTTTCCAAGACCCAGAGAGGGAGGTGAAGCATCGATGGACTGTGCTTGTGAAGGTGTATACTCCCAGGTGGAACAGGCATGTGGGGAATGAGAGTATGTGAGTAATGGGCGTAAGAAGTCTCCTGGAGAGAATCCTTCTGGATGCTCTGTGTAGTTTTCCTATAACCTTGGCTTAGTCTAGGATTCCCTTGCCCTGGGTGGAGCTTGGTCCCAGCTCGAGGGTGACCCACTGCTAAGCGTGATGAACAGCATGGTCCAAGGTTGAGAGGTTCGTGGAAGGTTTGCACGTAGTTGGTGGAGTTACAATAATTTCAAAGATAAGTATATGCATGTGTTTTAAAATCAATTAAAATGCATGTATGTGATGCTTGCAATATTATCATGTATTATGTTGCAATGATATTTACTATTAATTCCATTAATTTTGTATGTTAGCAGTAATTATATGTTTACTCTGTGTTAAGTCATTTAACTTCCTTTAAATGCATACTATATAAGTTTGAGATTGTTTCCACGTAGTAGTGTTGCCCAACCGTGGGGTTGATGGTCGGAGACATTACAACCTCTATATGTCTCTGTGAACTACCACTCATCACTATATGTCCCTGCATACTCATGTGATCTCTTGTATACACCTGCAACATCATGGATCCTGGGTGTACTACTGGGTCATCCTCTACATGAAGGTCAACCAATCTTGGAACACAAATGGAAGTGTCTTCATAACTGCCCCTGGCTCTGGAATCCCCATGTGTATGTGTATGCCCAACTGTCTCAACACCTCTCGTGAAGGGTGGTCCCTGTGACCTATGGACATCCTCTTGCGTCTCCAGATCATATCTCTCCATACTCATCAGTGATCCTAGGTACTCCTCATGCTACTCCCTCAACTGGTGTTCCACTGCTAAACCACCAACATCCTCTCGCAATGTGGTTGAGGGATATATATGACTCTCTGTTGAAATAGATGTAGTGGATCTTTGTCTACTTTCCTCAAGGAGTTCCTCTGATCTAGACTCTGATTCCTGAAGGGATGTTTGTGTGCCTTCCAAGAATCTTTGTGTTCTCACCAACTCATGAGTGAGTCGGGTCCCATGTTCCCTCAGTGCCCCGTGATACATCTCAATAGGTAATCCCTATCCATCAACAATTGTTGGTAGTCGGCCCTCATCACAATCACTCTCTCCCTAAGTGTATGGAAGACATCAATGACAAGTCCCCCATCTGAACTATCATGTGCCATCGAGGTCCTCCAACAATAACCTTACACCAATGCATGTGTATCATGAATGCATCTAGTGGCTGCCATGATTGTGTCCACACTGACTCTCAACTGTCCTTCCAAGTGTCGTGACTCCTGGTCACAATCCTGCTGAGGTGCTACCTCATGCCTCTCACTGCTAGTGTCAACAATGGAATCCACAACAACACACTCCTCAAAATATAAGGCATTGAACTGCCCACTATCCCTTATGCTATTGAGTCCTCCTGTATGCCACCGCACACCATCACCAACTACGACCCCTATCTGAATCGCATTGTATCTTGTATGGGTAGTTGTATCCTCATGTGCACTCACCCTACTAATATCATCTGCACTTGGATCCCATACAGATGTTTCCAGAGACGTGTTATGGTCATCCCGACCAATAAGGAGTGCATCCTCATCACTGTAGATCGATCTTGGGAGTAAGTGTCCCAACAAGCTGTCGGTCTCCACAACCTGGTCCATCAAAGGAATCTCCAAGAGTGGTGACTCACTCTCCTCATACTGATGGGTATGTGTAAGGTCAACTATCTCCAAGCCATACCTCTCCTCCTGGGTCTGCAGATCCATATGTTCCTTATGTACAATCCCCACACAAGGCTCCTCTACCATATCAGGAATTCTACTGATATCCTCATGTGTCATGGCTAGCATAGGTGATTGAGAAGATGAAAAATGTGGCTCGCTCCTCATAGGAAGCTCATCATCCTCCATACATGAATTCCTAGAATCCATGTCTACACCCATAAGTAGGTCACCCAACTGCTAATATCATCATTTATAAGTGCCAACACATATGAATCCTCACATGTGTTACCACTATGTTGAAGTGTTGAATCCTCAACATTACCTGATGGAGAAGATGAAGGATATGCGTTATCATCCTGTCCATCCAACTATCCCTCAGATGCGCAAGAGTCACTAGCCTTATCAGAATGCTCTAAATAGGCATCTATGGTTGCATTCACATGCATCTCCTCATCCTCACTATCATAGTGCACTTCAACAATGTGCACCTTCCCTTTACCCCTGCATCTGTGATTTGGCTTCCAAGGCACTTTGAAACTGTAGCAACGCTCCCTACATCTAATGGGTGTAGGCTCCATCTGTGCTCCTGTCAATCCACTCGTTGGTAATGATGTATCTACATCCTTATCTGATTTTCCCCTTAGGCTGGCCGGAAAACCAGCTCTAATACCACTGTAATGTTCCTGACTTGGGTAGTCTAGGAAACATTGCTAATGTGTGTATAGGATTAATTGTTTACAGCATATAAATGATCATACAAATAACAAATGTGATAAAGGACTGCAAAGTTGATATTATGATATCTCTGCAGAATACAAATGTCGAATGCAGCTGAATAAAATGAATCACTCGACTAGATCAAAAGACAAAAGGATCTTAGTCAGAATACAACAATCAAACTAAATGATAATACCCGGTAGTGGATGAGTACTGCGGGGTCAAAGGATGAGCTAGAACTATGGTAGCTCGCACGGTAACTGTTGAAAGTTTGGAAAGTTCACCATGGTAGCTATACCTCTCGGAAAGGCCTGGAAACTGTACCAAATGGTGCACCTTGCTCTAATTATCAGTCTTGGTGACTGATCGGTCCCTCTGTTGGTGTGTCTAGACCCCGGATGGATCCCCCTGGGGGAATGTGCACCTCCCTCTCTAGAAAATTGTGCCCTAGTGGATCCACCATCAGAATCAGCTGAGAAGTATCTCAAAATTATCGGCCTGACCTACTGGGAAATGGGTCGGAAGGGTTTCCCTTAATATGATTTGATACTCGCTCGAGAATCCCAAATCTATCCGCCAAAAGTGTCGCACTTCAAAGTCTGGAAAATGCGCCCCAGATGATTCCTCCGTCGAAATATGACGAGGAACCAGACAAAAGATGTGCCTTGCCTTCCTCTCAACTGAGTCGGAGGGTAATCTCTGAACTCTCCCTGGATGGGACAAGTCGATCCACTGAACCTCCTCAAAAGTTGTGCCCTCACCCTGGATAAGTGATCACTTTCTGTTGGACCTGTGTAACCGTTGTTGAAGAATGATGGAAGTCCTGTGTGATCTTACCGATGACTAGGGTGTGTCTCTCAACACCGAAATCAGCCAACTAGTGTCTTCCTCCTGGAATCCACTGAACTATCTCTCCTGAGATGCACCTCTCTCCTCAATGACAAGTCATAATCTGCATAATGTCGAATTAGGTTTCTTTACCCTTCCTTTATAGCTTCCCAAAAACCTAATTTGTTGTTGACCTTTTCCCTCCAAGTGACTTTTGCTTTATTTCATTATGCCTTGATTAAACCACTTGATTAATTAATTAATTAACCATTTTACCTCTAAAAAGTGATTTATCCATCCTTATGGATTCTTCGGCCACTGAAAGTCACTTCTCATCATCTTATCCTTTAATGATCTCCCTCCCTATTCCGATGAGCTATTACACTAAGAGGTTTCTCCAAGTAATATTACAATTATGACCTTCTTAGTGAATTCAATTAGAACAGCTCGGAATTGGAGGATCCAGTCGAGTTGTAGCTGTTATAGGATGATGTAGGTTGGATCACTGTAACAGTTACATTGTTTCTAATCGATTCCTGTTATTTTCGTAGCGCTGAACGACTTAGAATTGGAGGATCCAGTTGAGTCACCCTTCAGCTCCTTGAAGCTCCGGACCAAGAGGATCTTGGCTTCTGAGTTTTTCATCCTCAAGCTTCCGAAGGCTTGTCGCCCGAGGCAGTCTTGCTCGCCCTTCTCACAAGTCTTCCCTTTGTCACCCTTTAATCCATTTACTGACAGAAGTTGGATCAAGACCTCCCTTGCTGCATACATACCAGGCCCGGTCTCCTGAGTCAAAGTTTTATCTTCTTGAGTCTTTACCCATTTGATCACCCCATTTATTAAACCATGACATAAAAACTAATGAGCGTCGGGCTCTGCTCCTGCAAGCAATCCAGGAGTGACTTCTGACACTAACAAATTCCTCAAATAATAAATGATTTTTGAATACCATTCATCTTCCTCAATTTCGCTTATGAAAACATTAACATGCTCCTTTTCTCCCATCTCAATAGCCTCTTCATTACTTTCTGCCAACATTTTAGTCAATCCTTGGCCCTTGATTATGTTGGTTTTATTTCTACATCATATTCTTGTATCTGTGATACCCATTTCCCTCTTGAACCAAGACAATCTTGTTGGGACAAAAAATCCTTCATTGTTGGATAAGGAACGAAAGTTCTAATTTTGTTATACCCAACGTAAGTTCTGAAGTGCTTCAGGGACTTGAAAAGGGCATACACCTATTTCTCAGTAATTGTATATTTTAGTTCTAAATCCCTCAACACCTTACTCATGAAAGCAATCGATTGTTCACTTCCCTCCTCATTTTTCTATAAGAGGACTCCTGCAATGGTATCTTTTGAGGTGAAAGAGAAAATGATGAAGTCTTTAGTGATGTCTGGTCTCACAAGAACAAGTGCAATTGTTATGGATTATTTAATTCGTTCAAAGGCCTTCTCATTGTTTTCATCTCATTCGAAAGGAACATCCATTTTTAATAAATTGTTCATTGGTTTAACAAATTCAACAAAATTCGGGACATCTTCTTATGAAATTGATCTTGCCAAAGAAAGACTGCAGGGATTTCTTGTCTTTAGGGAGGGGAATTTTCCTGGTGGCTTCGATCCTGAAAGGATCAACTGAGATTTCATCTTTGGAGATGACATGCCCTAGTAATTTTCTCTTATCCACACCAAAAACTGATTTCTTGGGGTTGAGAGAAATACCATATTCCCTACATCTCTCGAAGATTATTCGTAAGTGTTAAATATGTTCATTTCTTTTCTTGGAGATGATCGTCAAATCAACATGATATATTTCTATAATCTTTCCACTCAAATACCTGAAAGTATAGTCCATAGCACGTTGAAAAGTGGACCCAACATTGGTCAATCCAAAGGGCATCCTCAAATACTTATAGGTTCCCCGTGGATTTGTGAAAGCAGTTTTAAGTTGATCATCTTTCTTCACCAACACTTGGTTATATCCTGAAAAAACATCAAGCATGGACATCATCTCTGCTCCGGTGATCCTCTGTAATAGATGCTCCATGTTTGGCAATGGGTAATTATCCTTAAGTGATGCTTGTATCAAGTTTCTAAAATCAAGGCACAAACTGATGTCACCAGTCTTTTTCCGAACGATTACGGGGTTGGACATCCAAGATGAATACGTTATAGGTTCAATTATCCCTGCTTCTACCATCTTATGCAATTCTTTATGGACCTGAGGCGCAATCTTTCGATTGATTTTCTTTAGTTTCTACCTGAATTGTTTTGCACCTTTTTTTAGGGGAATGGCATGATATCTTCTCGTTAAGATTTTAGGTCCCCATATAACCAAGTGAAGACATCTTTAAATTCTCTTATGAGAGCTAATAGCTCCTTCCTTTCTGCAGGGGTTGTAACTTTTCCTAATTTGACTATCTTAGGGGACGCGTCAGTGCCAATATTAAACTCTATGACTTCGTCATCTTGTTCATTTGTCGGCTTTATTTTGTACATGTCATTTCGATCAAACATTCGTTCCAGACGGACCAACCCTTTTGGCATAGAATAATTGGGCAAGTATATAATTTGAATATATGTTTCCTCAGATAGTAAATTTATCTGAGTTTCTGAAAATTCGCCCTTGTTGTGGAGGAAACGTAGAATCTTACTCTCATCATCAAAGACTTACCGGTGCTCTAAATTTTCAGGGATTGGGGACCTAAAATTGACCTCCACTTTGTAAGGTGAAATCTCTTCGCAAGGTTGTAAAGTGGAAGCGGATATGACTAGGGCATCTGCCATATAATTCATTTCTCTAGGAATAGCTTCAATCGAAAAGTCATTAAAGTTTTTTATGGCATCCCAGATAGCATTTCTATATTGTTTCAACCTTGGGTTTTTTGTAGTGAAATCTTTCTTGACTTGAGAAACAATCAAATCCAAATCTCCCCTTAAGTGCAGGAATTTAATATTCATATCAATGGTAATATTTAGACCTAGGATGAGAGCCTCATACTCAGCAATGTTGTTGATGCAATCAAATTCAAGCTTATATGAGAAAAACGTAGCTTCTTTATCAGGTGATATCAAAACCACTATGGCACCTAATCATGAACTTGAATGCGTCCCATCGAATTCCAAGGTCCAGCGCGCATCCCTTTTCTCTTCATTTTGGAAAATGGGATTTGACAAGACACAGGTGTAGTCAATTCCCTCATCCACAATAAGAACCTCATGTGATTTGGTCTCTGATTTGTTCTGTAATAGCAGCTTCGGGATGCAAGACAAATAGATCACCATCTGAGGTTGGAATGGTGACGTAAGAAAAATTTGCATGAATACTTGCTCCGATTATGGTGACCCATTCTTTTGACAATAACAATCCCCATGAGTCAAGGATGTCAATAATTGCAACATCCATAAGAAACGATATGTTCTGAAACTGCTCCAAACTTATTTCCAAATCCTTAACAATTCCATGGACCGAGATAATCCTTGAGTCAATACTGCAAGTATTCTCATAAGGTCGTGTGATCTTCAACCTAAGTTTATTCATAAACTTCAATGTCATAACATTTGTCGAGGACTCGAAGTTCATAATACAGTTGTGGAGACATAAATCATTTATCGCCAATGTGATAAGTAAAGGCAGGTCGCTTCGATCTCTTCCGTCATATTTCCATGTCAGGATGATTATCAAGAGATCCTCTTCCTTCCGCGGATCTTTAAGAAATCTGCCACTTGCGATAGACTCTTCTTGACTGGAATTAATGGGAATTGATTTCTCATATTTATGGAACTCAAAGGAAACTTCCTTGACATATTGCAACATTTCTTTCTAGCTTTATTGGTTGCAAGGGTTCTTTCAATTTTCAGCCTTTCCTTCGTAATATATAAAGTTCATGTGGTGGGATACGATAATTCTTTTGGATCCAAAGTTGGTCTTTTTTCTCCTTTTATGAAATTTATCATACGATCAACAGCTTCGGTGACATCCCTTCTTTCTTCCATCTGTAAACATGACTTTGTGATATGGTAAGTCTCAAATAGTGGCATAGTTTGGATGAAGTTGGCAAATTCATCTATTTGTGTGGTTTCTTCAGGGCAATTTGTGTTTTGAGGGTAAGAAGAGATTAGGTGTTTTTCAATTTCACACGCTCTTTCTTGGGATTTAATCAAAGTGGAGGGGCAATTTTCTCCCAATAGAAAACCATATAGGTTGTTCATGATCAAAGTATAACAACAGTAGATGGTATCCTTAGGAGGTTTGAAATCTTGAGGGAAACTATTCACAAGGGTATTAAACATATTGTTAAATTCCTTAATGCCCTCATTTGGCCCTCTTTTGAAATGATAAAGTTGGTCATAAAGGGAGATGTAATATTTGTTTTCCACAATTCATGTTATGAAGAGATCTTGAAAAGTTTCCCAAGTGGTAATCATTTTAGGTGGGATATTTCCATACCACTCATTGGCCTTCCCTGTGAGAGACAAAGAGAAGAGTTTCATCCACACGTCCTCACACATCTCGCAAGGCGTAGGAGGTAAAAACGTCCAAAAAGGTGTCCAAATGATGTTGAGCCAATACAAAGTCTTCACCTAAAAAGGTGGGAATCCATTTTCTAAAACCGTATGGAATCTTATGGGGTGATCCATGAATCTTTGTTATCTCTAAGGGTTGATACAGTCCTTCCACCCAAGAATTTTGAACCATCTTCTTCACACAAGGGGTGGCTAAGGGTGGAGGACTTGGATATTTCCTTTTTTCGGGTACGGACCATATGTAGTCACCAGATAAACCTTTCTAGAAGGCTTATCAAAAGTGAAAAGGACACTTCCCTTAAATGGAGTCGTCAGGGAAGCTATGGGTAAAGGTTTTGGGATAGTCTTTCCAAGTGTCGTTATGGGACCGGAAACGATTCAAAATCCTCCCCAGCAACGGCGCCAAAAATATTATCGCACAGTTTGTAGTTTGGGCAAACCCCGACCCAAGCAACAAATCTCTGAGACCACTGGGAACACCTATCATTGTCACCACAATAGATATCCCCCTCATTTTAGTGAAGAACAAGTCCAACACAAGGGAGGCTTCTTGAGTGACCCTAGGGGGATTGCAAGGGGAGAAGCAAGGAGTTAGAATAACACCCCTATATGTCTAGGTCTAAGATGAACTTGAGGCTTGAGGAGAGTCTTTGGAGTTGGTAAATGGTTGGCAAGGTTGTGTACCTGGAAAACAGCATTAGACAAACCAAAAGAAGACCAAATATGATGATATAAGTCTCAAGACGAGTGGGGAATCGAAAATAAACCTAATTGTCCCGAAATTGCAGTAGTAAGAAAATATATATCAGCAATGAACGAGTTACAACAACTGCAAATTAAATCGTCAAAATCAAGTATATGACATTGGAAAACAATGCATGCAATTAGTAGAGAATTTTCTAATGTTTAGACCAAGACTTTGATGACAAGTGAGGGCTATTAATGAATGTTATTAGCAAGTATTTATGACATCCCAATGGTTGTAGCAAATTCTTGCTATAGTAGCAAGTTCTAACCATTAAAATCAGCAAATAAGCCACCCAAACAATAGCTCTTAAACAATAGATTAATTATCATAGCTTGAAAGTGAATTTCAACGGTAGAAAAGTGAAAAGAAAGTGAGAGAGAGTGAGCTTGTTGCGGCCCTAATGGTTGTAACTTAATGTTTATTACAGCAAAACAATCATTTGGCCAATAAAGACACCCTTGAAAGACAAAGGAGCTTAAAGCATGTATAATTTAGATCCAACTTGAACAATTTCAATATCTCAAATTCACGTTTATCAATACAACAATATTCAATCTATGATGCAAAGATTAGTGCCTTGTTATTGGGTGAATGGAGTCTCTTCCAAGAAAGAGGGTTTAACTCTAACAAAAATATCTTATTTTTCTTATTATGGTCCAAACATTGAGTGTTGTGTGCAATGGAAAATAAAGAGCACCACAATGCCACTTGAAGTTAGAACACATTGAGAGCCATGCCATGTGCAAGGAAAGTAAAAGACATCGCAAATGCATTTCCCCATCAAGCGAAACATTTATTAATTATTTGTTTTCTTTTTTAAAGGTCCTTCATTTTTATAAAGAAGCGTTTCATTGCTCTGAGGACCTCGTGCGAGCATCCAGAATGATTAGTTTATGCCTTTTGACTTTTGCCAGCTACAACACCTCTAGGCCTTTAGCCCCTACTTCCCATGAAATGATGTAACGCTTTTCTTGGGGTCAATGAGCTCAAAAACCCAAAAGATGAGGAAACGAAAGGGGAGAGGCATGGAAAGTAGTTAGTATGTGCGAGAATAGTTAGTAGCAACCCTTTTCCCGAGAGTGATCCACTTACTAGGAAAACATGTCAACCACCAAGGTGAAATGAAGCAAAAGGTATAATTTCTAAGTAAACTTTTTCATAATTAAGAAAGGACCCTTTGCAACATGATCAAATGTTTCAATTATTAAGGTGACACTTACCATGAGACCAGACTTGCTACCTCATGAAGCAAGCCCTGATGTCCTCTTTGGGGCACGCTGGTGTGGTGGACATTGTTATATTGTTATCAATGAATGGTGATGTGTGGTGGAGAGGAGGGGCTTTGTCTACTCAATGTGGGCTCAGTTGGTCATCTGGCTCTTGACAATCTGTGTCTTCAACCTGCGAGTCTCAAGACATCATCTCCTTAGTTACCCCTAACCTAGGGGGGTAACACTATGGATGAGCATTGTAAGGGATAAAAAGTAACCACTAGTAAAACGAAATGATATATGTACACTTGATTCTCATGGAACATCAACAATAAAAGATTTATCTTGTATGTACACAACCCTTGGGGGTAAAATCCTCTTGCATTTGCTAAAGTCCACCTTTGAGAACAAAACTCTAGACAAATAAGCTCAAAAAATTAATGAACAAGACCTCATCACAAAAACCAACCTCCCAACAAAATCATTTATACAAAACAATTCCAAGACACACTTACACATTGGTAAGCTCAGCGTCTAAGCAATCAAAGATGGAAAAATAACATACTTTTGGGATGACTCATGGCAACATTGCCCCTCCCTAAATAAGGAACCATTGCACATCCCCCCAAGGTCAATATTTGATTTAGTGGGTTGGACAAAAGTCCACAACTTCTGGAGGAACCACAATCCAAACGACTTGTCCTTTCATAGGGACTGGAAAAAACCAAACTTGTGGCCAAAAGGAATTTAGGTGCAAGATAGAGAGGGGCTTTGGACTTCAAATACAAGAGATGTCAAATACATCATGCCAGAGATAATTTTGGGGGCTAAATTTCGCTCATGGGCTAATTTTCCATGGTTTTTCCCAAAAAAAGATTCGCTATTCTAAAAATGATTAGCCCAAATTCTATATGATAAAATTATTTTACCTTAAAAATCGCCAAACTTTTATACAAATTATATAAAATCCTTAGAAATTTGAATATTTTTACAAAAAAATCGCCAAACATTTATAGTTGTCATATGAACGATTAGTAAGTTTCGCCAATATTTCTACATTTAAAAAAAAAAAAATCCATCCTTAAAATCATCCCTGCATCATGCTAGGGATTTCAAGGCAGCGAGGACTACATTGTGAGAGAAGCATATAGTCTGGCCTCTACTCTTCACACTAATGAAATCGACAAAAGACTCTAGCAATGTTTTTGGAACAACTCCACATGGCCCAAGATCGCCTCCTAATCAGTAGTGGTCAAGAAGAAGAATCTAACTGAGAATAAACTCTACAAACAAGGATCCATAGGTCCCTCTAGGTGCCCCCTTTGTGAACAATGTGAAGCAACCATGAAAACCTTTCTAAACAGATGCAACTTCCCAATCACATTGTAGGAACTAGGAGCCACAACCTTTTCAACCTCCAAAAAAAAATTAAAGTGAAGCCACAACATTTTCAATCTCCAAAGAAAAATAGAGTGAGCATACCAAAAATCCTAACGAACTAGAGAAGGGAACCTTCAAGAGCAAGATTGTTAACTATGCATTGGATACCTTCCATGGTGTCTTGATATGGGATCTATGCAAAGAAAAAAGAAAAAAAAGAAATCCAAGGGGAAGACCTTGAGTGCCCATACACGATGGGGCATTATAGAGATAAACCTCAAAGAAACCATTTGTGCTAGATCTTGGGTATTGGATGAGCTAGAGGATCTTGGACTCTTGGGAAATTGAGAAAGTCAAAGTCCTCTTAAAAATAGAACAAAGAGATATTGCCTCCTCCTCCCCTTTGGTTTGGACCCCTCCACCTATTGGTATGATCAAGATGAACTTCAATGGTGCCACAAAAGGCAACCTAAGTCCAACAAACAGGACATGAGGAGACTTCAAAGATGCTACATGCGGTGTATTGCTCCTTTTCTCATTCTCTAAAGGCATCAACACCTATAATTTGATCACGTTCCAAGCTTTAGAAGCGGCCTTGGCTCTAGCCATTCAACGTCGCATGACCAATGCCATAATAGAAGGAGATTCTTCTATAATCATTTTAATGCTCTGGTCAAAATATGCACAGGTATTCAACCTGAACAAGTTTCCAATCATTCGAGGTTCACTGGAACTCTACAAAACATTAAACTCATGATAGAGGATCTATAGGTAGTTCTACCAAGTCTTGTTAACACAAAGGCAAACAAACTTGTGGATAGAATGGCCAACAAAGGAATCAACCTCACTAAGGGGCATGGAGACCCATGTGACAATATACAAGACAAGAAGCTATAATAGGCATGCCTTCAAATTGCCAAAATAGACATGTCCTCATCTAAATTAGGTTGGATCATTGTCAAGCCCCCATATAGGGTACTAATTGGCATGAGGAGAGATGAAAGGAGTCACATGACCCACACGAGACTCCAAATAAGGCAAGCATCATTGGCTCTCAACGGATGAGGGCCCAAATCCATCTTTAATACATGAAGTCTATATGTTATTACTCTTCTGCATTATTAGAGGGCAACAAGGTCAAAGGTTCATCATCATTGAAACAGGCAAGTGTTTTGTCATCCACTGCACAAACCAAAGGTCGTCATAAGATAAAGGCATCCCATGGTGTCTAAACCATTCAACCAAAAGCAAAGCAAGCTCTAAAGACTATCTATGTCACTCCACTTGTTTTTTCTCCCCCTCCCCAAACAATATGGACCTATCTATGTCACTCCACTTGTTTTTTCTCCCCCTCCCCAAACAATATGGACAAGGGTAACACAAACTTGATTTGTGAAAACCCAGACATTAAAAACATGTGAGGCCCACCATCACAACCTTGCATCTGGGTCAAGCCTTAGTGTGAAGCAACCAATGGGTAAGCAACTATTGGGGCATTCGAGGAAAGGATGCAATAGAGCACCCTCAATTGCTCATGATGAGGCAACCACAAACATGGTTATGATTTTGGACTACCCCCATCACATGTAGCAAGGGATACACAATGTCATACCACTTTCAGGCATAACCACTCCAAAATCATATTAGAGAGTTGCAACACTAGAGAGAGGCTAGGCAACACTCTAAAGAGAAAGGTAAGGAAGGAAACCTCTTTGGACATTCCCCTCATAGATCTCATACACGACGCACTTGAGGTTGGTGCACCCTATTCCATAACACCCTCAACATGATGTTGCACATGCCATCTTTCATTGCACCCAACGTCTATGCCTAAAGAAAGTAGGTACTTTTAACCCTCTGCCCATCTCCAAGGCCTTGGCGAAACAAAGCAAGGATCTCTCAAGACCAAATGCCCTTCTCACTCATGATAGTTTCCAATGATTGGAGGCTCACTTGAACTCTGCAAAACATCAAACTCGTGATAGAGGATCTATAGGTAGTTCTACCAAGTTTTGTTAACACAAAGGCAAACAAACTTGTGGATAGAATGGCCAACAAAGGAATCAACCTCATTATGGGGCATGGAGACCCATGTGACAATATACAAGAAAAGAAGCTATAATAGGCATGCCTTCAAATTGCCAAAATAGACATGTCCTCGTTTAAATTAGGTTGGATCGTTGTCAAGCCTCCATATAGGGTGTTAGTTGGCACGAGGAGAGATGAAAGGAGTCACATGACCCACACGAGACTCCAAATAAGGCAAATATCATTGGTTCTTGGTGGACGAGGGCCCAAATCCATCTCTAATACACCAAGTCTATATGTTATTACTCTTCTGCATTATTAGAGGGCAACAGGGTCAAAGGTTCATCATGGTTGAAATAGGCAAGTGCTTTGTCCTCCACTGCACAAACCAAAGGCCACCATAAGATAAAGGCATCCCATAGTGTCCAAACCATTGAACCAAAAGCAAAACAAGCTCTAAAGACTATCTATGTCACTCCACTTGTTTTCTCTCCCCCTCCCCAAATGATATGGACAAGGGTAACACAAACTTGATTTGTGAAAACCTGGACATTAAAAACACACGAGGCCCACCATCACAACCTTGCATCTGGGTCAAGCCTTAGTGTGAAGCAACCAATGGGTAAGTGATTATTGGGGCATTTGAGGAAAAGATGCAATAGAGCACCCTCAATTGCTCAAACATGGTTATGATTTTGGAGTGCCCCCAGCTCATGCAGCAAGGGATACACAATTTCATACCCCTTTCAGGCATAACCACTCCAAAATCATATTAGAGAGTTGCAACACTAGAGAGAGAGGCTAGGCAACATTGTGAAGAGAAAGGCAAGTAAGGAAGGAAACCTCCTTGGACATTCCCCTCGTAGATCTCATGCACGACGCACTTGAGGTTGATGCACCCTATTCCATAACACCCTCAACATGATGTGGCACATGTCACCTTTCATTGCCCCCACGTCTATGCCTAAAGAAAGTAAGTATTTTTACCCCTCCACCCATCTCCAAGGCCTTGGCGAAACAGAGCAAAGATCTCTCAACACCAAATGCCCTTATCACTGAAATCACGCACACTGAAGTCACTACTACAAGAATGGCAGCCTAGGATGTCAATGCGAAGTAAAGAAACTTGGAGACTTGTATGTAAGATTTGCATCTTTAGTGTTGTTGGACCTCCTCTTTTGTTTCTAATGTTTCCAGTAGACTAGCCTTGCTCAGTTAAAATTTGTAACAAATGTTTTCCCTAGATTAGAATCTTGCATTTGATTCATGCTTTACATAATAATTAATTTGCAAGGAAAGAATAGGCATGCATATTCTTAATTTGATGTGATTTTCAACATATAAATACGTATTGATAAGAAGACAATATCAAGGAATTTAGTGCATTACAGAATCATAACATAACAGTGAATAGATATACAGAATCATAACATAACAGTGAATAGATATTCAACTTAGTCATTGAAGTGGAGATGATTTCCTTCATTTTTATTCATTTAAATAGAAATGTAAGTACAAAGGACTTCTCTGTTACAAATGTAGAATTCTGTCCACTGGATGGGGCAGCAATACCACTCACTCAGACGGGAAGACAATCTCTCAGTTGCTTCCCACATACTCACTCGGACGGGAAGACAATCTCTCAGTTGCTTCCCACATCACAGTCAAGATTGCTCACCTAAACCCTGTGTACATGGTAAACCCCTCGTGTCCTCAACATGATAAAAACCCCTCATGTGCTCAACATGGTAAAAACCAATATCCCCTCTCCCTTCCTCGTGGTAATCTCTTCTAATTCCCCTCTTAGAACAAAATGCATCGTACTAAATAGTTTACAAAGAGTCCAAACACTAAAAAGTAACGACTCATATTTTGAGTCCTATCACATTATTATTTCAACGCATTTACACATCTACAAGATAGTAATTAATTTCAACCTTTTATATATTATATTATTTCAATGCATTTACACATCTACAAGATAGTAATTAATTTCAATCTTTTATATATTATATTATTTCTGATATATTCTCTTATTTAATACATGGGGAAAATGGTCCGTGACAAAATCATAATGTGGCAGGATGTTAAAGGCCAATCTATGTTAGAACATTCACCTGCTTTCTTTCCAGGTTTATAGTTTCAGAACAGTATTCTGTCTTTGTCCTTGTTTACATACAGGGCTAAGATCTTATAGAACATATCTTCTGCTCTGCTCACACAAGCAGTGTTTGTAATCTATGTAATTTTACACTTACAGAATGACACACTACTTTTACTGAAAAAAACAGTGAAGCGTGTCCAACAATTTCCCAATGTCAAACTATTCACTAGGAAATTCTTACAAAGATACCCATAGTATTGCAAGCAATATACTAAGGGCGTTTTCACGCTTTTTCAATTTTTATTCATCATACTTGTTCACTAAACAAGAATTCTCTGATGGTTTAGTCTAGGCTATTTATTTCTTCATTGTGCGCTGAATAGTTTGGGATCATCTATTCCCCTACGCAGGTGCCTTAAATGGATAATACATTTGTGAAAAAATGTGGTGATATGCCTTGATTACAACTATAGTACAACTCTTAAAGCATACTAACCACAAAGAGGGAACAATTTTTTGATATTGAGATATTCACTAAGCACTTTTTATGGGGATACCCAAGGAGATTACAACAAGTGGATCTTTCTGACCTGATGTTTAACAATACTAGATGCCCAGAGTCCCAAAACCTACTTCCAAATGAAAGAATAGCAGCAATACAACACAATATACAGATTGTGGCATAGTCTCATGTGGTCATACAACATTACGCAAAGGGCACACTCAAATACAAAAATGTCATCTTTGAACATTCAGAAAAAGATTATCAGAAAAATGCTAAATGAAATAGAGACCAATACTATCTAAATACATTGTTTTGAAAAAACAAGATGATGCTGATAATAACAGCAACTTAGTTTGAAATGGCATTCAGTTTCTCCAATGAACAAGCTCATTCCATATAGTTTAGTCTGGACCATCGGTCAACAACATAGCCTCCAAAAACCATATGTATTTAACTCTCTCAGAGGAATAAAGAGCATAGATTAGGCTAACGTACAGCTGATTTAAGAACAGTTCTTTTACTCTTATTCTTACGAACCGATTTGTCTCTTTCACGCTTGTTATAAAGCCTCTCCAGGACAAACTTTGCCTCGCACTGAGGAAAGTTGCTAAGGTCGTAATAATGAGGGGCAATATCTATTAGCCTGTTACAATGAGGTGAAATTGTAGGACAGAAATGGCATTAGTTACGAAAGTAAGATCAACCCACATCAAAAGCATAAAGGAGATAGTATGCACTTACCACTCTCCTCGAACATCAGTGACGATACGAATGAAATTACTACTTGTCAACACATACTCATTGTATAGGACCCATTCTGGCTTGTGATCAACACAGGTTGAAGGATGCAACTGAACAATCTGTGTATTATAAATCAGGATAAACAGTCATAACACATAACAAAATAAATGAAAACATACATCAGAACATGTGCATCTGATAGAAGAAAACAAAATTCACACTTGCAATTAACTTCATAAGATCATGTTAATCAAATATTTTTTTCGCACCTGATTATCTTTTACTGTGAGATACTGTCCACTCCGCTCTCGATGAGCCACCTGCATGAAATAGCCTGCGAGCATTGCCTTCCTTAAATTAAGATAGTACTCGTGACTTTCAAAATCAGTGCTACACAACTTGAGGTTGTATCTTGTCATGATGCGAACTAACTGCTGTCTCACATTGTCAGCAACTTTGAGAGCCCTTGTATTTATAAAATTTTCGTAGCACCAATTTGGATCTTCATCTGAAAAACCAGCACAAGAAAATGTTGGAATCAACCACAGAATATAAAAAACATTTAACATATGCATGATCATGATATCTACCAAATTTAGGGGGACAAGGGACAGGAATGAAGACAAAATATTAAAGAACAAAGAAATTAATTTTGAGTGCATATACAATTAATGCAAATAAATCTATACTTAACTAGATTAGATCCGTCTTAACTCCCAGATCTATCAAGCACTGAGAGGGAACAAATCCCTTGAGGTGCAAACCTCAAGTTATTCATCCCACAAAAAAGTTTTCACCTCTAGGGATTTGATCCCTCTCAACGCTTGATATATCCGTTGTAAAGATAGATCTAAACTAGTCATATTTGACTCGGTGGTCTTCTTGACCTCTACATGCAGTGCAGTATGATACAATGAAATGTTCAGAGGAGGTAGCCACAAAGTTGTTGATCCCTGTGTCTGTCATATCCAAATGCCCTCCGAAGCTGTAGAAGCCCTGAATCCAAATCCCTCTATGAACAAGCAGTAGCAGATTTGCTTATTCAACTATCTGAAATGTTATTATTCCAATTTATGTTTGTGAACTTGCAGAGATAAATAAATAAAGTTATATATATATATATAAAGCTGACTTAGGCTACTGGGTTAGCTCAATTGGTTCAAACAGACCTTTTCAAGGCAGAGTTCGCCATGAGGTCTGCAGTTCTAAGGTTTGAGTCTGACTGAGTCCTGCTGGGTTACCAGCTGTTATTGTGGCCGGTGGTTGAGCTGCCCTCATTCTGGATATTCCAGGGAAGGGGGGGGATCCCATGAGGTTTTACTTGGAAAATAAATATATGTTAAGCTGACTTATGCCACATCACTGTCATGTTATGTTACACATCTCCCCACCCAGGCTGTAATATGCAACCCTCAGCACAAAAATGTTTTATAAATTATTCTCAGCTTATGCTCCAAGGCACATAAGAGTTGTAGAACAGACTCTCTTCCCGTTGCTATTTAATGTACCCATTCTCTCGTCGGCCTTTCGCTGAGTAATACATACAGATATCACATAACTTGCTGCAATACATGTATTTGTACCTATCTCATAATAGACTGATCATTGTGATCAGGTGTGTAGTTTCTATGACATTATATTGTTTTTCTCCTAGTATTTTTCATTTCTGCACCAGCTCAGATGCAAGTTAGGTAATAATTTTTGTATTGGAAATATTTTTCATTCTCATTCCATAAATAAGTTATCTTTAAATCCCAAGGGATTAGCTCAACTGGTTGTCGCCAATGTTGCTGGGCATTTGGCTAGTTCTGTGCCAGCAGGTACCCGGTTCAAAACCACCTGGATGAGACACAATAGTCTATGCCAATGGGTTTACTATGGATGCCATCCACAAATGTAGTGAAGCATCCCTTAGGTTTCCCCGTGAGGTTTTCCTTCAAAAAGATAAAGAGGTTTTCCTTGAAAAAAAGATGAGTTATCTTTAAAGAAACTGTCGCAGAAGACATTCTCATACCACCTTTTATTTGTATAAATGAAAAAGAATGTTTCTAGTTATCTGGCATTCCTGAGATGAGAATAATGTCTCCCAACCGTACAAAATACTATTCAAACGTTCACAGTACATGGTGGTAATAGGTATCACTGAACATTCTCCATGTCTCCCTGGACGTGAAGAATGCAGGGGACACCACTCTAACCGCCAGAGACACGTCCCCAGAGAATACAGATTTAGTGCAACAAGAATGCAAATATAAAGGAATACATTTTACTATATGAATTGTCATGATCCGAATCCTCTTTGGACATATTCCTGAAATCAACGAACCCAAATTTAAAAAATTTAAAGAATGCATTTGGTTGTATGCATATGGACATGATACAAATCCTATTTGCAACAATTCCTGGTTGGGTTAAATAAAAGATATACATAATAAGCTCAGATAAGATAATGGACCTAGTTCCTAAACACTCAACCAAACTACAAATAAGAATTTCCAAGCGCAAACTTGTACAATAGCATTATTCACACCTATAATAAATCGTTTCTCTCGGACAATAGTCTCAAGCAAAAGCTTGTAGCATGAAGCATGCCACTGGGATAGCTCTTCATACTTTGAATCATTTCATGTTGACATAAAGTTGACTATGAACTTTGAAGGAATCATCCAACCAATATGGATTATACCAAAAAAGTAAATTACTTTTGCTGAGAAAAATATAATAGCCAAGTCTCGTTCATACTATTGAAGCAATAATCTATCTCAGGAATAAGAAGACAAGCCACCAAGTCAACCAGTGGAGGATACAAATACATATATTTCAGATTCACTAAGAAATGAAGTTTCAATTAGCTCCAAGGAATAAACTGGAAGAAACAAATGGTACTTACTGTTTTGCTTGTATGCGTGATACACATTCAGCAGCGTAAGATGATCCCCATCAATGTGTGCAAAACAGGCCTTTGCTTCATCTGCAGCTTTCTGGGCCTCCCGTGGCCGGAGAAAGCAATTTGGGACTATAGAAAGAGAAATTTGTTATCACAGATGAGGCCCA
>ML795458.1:683674-698595 GCA_009831015.1 Picea engelmannii
AAACTGAAAAGAAAAAAGAATAAATACTTTCATGAACCTCTTTGTTTGGGTGATGCTATTTATTTAATTTTCTACATAAGACATAGAAAATTTCATGGCATAGTCGCTAAGAAACAAAATTACATAATTTTCCAGAAATTGCATATATATAACGATCTTATATGTAAGATTTCTTTATACACATATAATTCTGATTTTCAAATCAACATGATTTAAAAAGATGATAATATATCATTTTCCATCAACTATGTAAGTTTAAGTGTTACAAAGGATCACAAAAAAACAATCTATATGATTTTCAATATATTTTTTCTCAAAACTTGTTTTCCACGGCAGATGTAGTTTCTTTCGGAGTGTGAAATGATATCTGCAAAAGTGAGGAGTAAAAAAGAAGTTGGTTAGAAATAAGTTTTGCTAGGAGAAAACTAAAAATAAGTTACAAAATATATTTTTGTTTTTGATAATTATATAATGTAAATGAACTTACATGTAGATATGCAAACATGTCAAATTTGTTTGACATCAACAATAGTGTTATCCATTGTAATTGTAAAATTCCCATTGATGGAAAATCCCCTAACAAGAAAACAATTTATGAAATGTTTTGTTTGTATTGTGCAGGTGATATTTGAATGAGTTTAGGGAATACTTTTTCGAGGAGTTCCATTGCTAGAGTGCAGTTGATCTTGTCATATGTTGTGTGCATTGTACAATGTAGATTGTGCTCATATGAATATGATGTTTTACAAGCAAATTTTGTGCAATATAATATGTCATCTATTGGAGAATCCATTGTTTTATTTTTAATAAAACTGGTAAAATTTATATTCAAAAAAGTTGTGTTCAAGCCATAGAGAGAGTCATTACATGATTCAAAATGAGCATGTGAATTTCAAAATCAGGGTGGAGTTTTTCCCTATCTGAAATTGTCCAAACCACTAGCCATGAAATTGGCTTAAACTACTACATAACCTAATATATCATCAATGAAATAAACCAAGTATCAAAATACCCAAAAAAAAACATATTGTTTAAGCTTTGTCTAATGGAGTTCCATCATGAGCTTCTTCTGTGGATTTTGGTGGCGAATTTGTTGGGTATGTGTTATATTCTTTGCATGACTAGATCTAGTGTTTGCTACGTTGCTTGTATTTTTGCCTCGTTTTTCGTGTCGCCTTGATTTTTGTGTCCATTGTTGGACGATTTTTTGGCACATGGTTTTTGCCAATGGTTTTCTATTTTCGGTTAAGGAATTAGGGTTGTTGACTAATCCAAATCATTGGGTTAGTGTTTTGGATGTCGCTGACTCCTAAATGTATATTGTATTATAAACAATGTATCACTATGAATGAATGTAGAATATGTTGGTTTTCCCAGTTTGGGTTTCCAATGAAAAAATATCTGTGTAATATGTGTATTTTCCATTGTATCTTTTGTGTTCTTTTATTGAAAAACTATTTGTAGTAAAATATTGTACAAGGTTAAAATCTATATTTGGTATCAGAGCTTTGTTGGCTTCAGGGGGACACCTTTGTGGTCAAGGGCTTGGCTCAGGACTGTGATAAGCCTTGTTACAGTGGGAGATATGTGGTATTGATTTTTCAGGTGAAAATAAATGGCAAGCAGTTCGAAAATGGAGATAGAGAAGCTTAATGAGCAAAGTTTTGAGCTGTAAAAGCGCAAGAAGGAAGATTTGTTGGTGGACAGAGATTAGTGGATTGCGGTGGATCTAGGTACTGCAACTACAGGAACTTCAATAGATGATTGGAAAATTTTGGAACGGAAGATGAAGAGCACAATTCGACAGTGTCTCTCATATTCAGTATTACTGAATGTGTCAGAGGAAGCTACAACCAAAGATTTATGGGATAAGTTGGGGAAGTTGTATCAGTCCAAGTCCCTGGTAAATAAATTATTCCTGATAAAGAAGTTGTATAACCCAAGGATGAGAGATGGAGACTTGGTGACAGAGCATTTGAGCGCCTTCAATACTATGGTAAGTCAGTTAGTATCTGTTGAGATTAAAATTTCAGATTAAGATAAGTGTATCAGTTTACTGTGCTTTTTATCAGACTCGTGGGATAGTCTGGTTGTGGCCATAGGTAGTAATACAACTGCCTTGAATTTTGATGAAGTGGTCTCATCCTTGTTGTCGGAGGAGATGAGACGAAAGAACATGGAAGGACAGAGCACATATGCATTATTTGCAAGAGGACGCCCCAAAGAAAGAAATAGATCTAAGTCATCAAGTGGGAGATCGAAGTCCAAGGGAAGATGTAAGTCTCCCAAAAAGTTTGTAAAAGTATGTTGGAGATGTGGAAAAGAAGGGCACTACAAGAAGCAGTGTAGATCCAAAGTTGATAAAAAGAAGGGATCTGAAGAATCTCCTTCTACAGAAGAAAAGACCTCCAAGGAAGAAGGAGGGGATGTGTACTTGGCTTCTTCAAGCACACATGCAAATCATAAGGCATGGTTGGTTGACTCAGGTGTATCCTTTCATATGACTCCCCATAGGGAGTGGTTCTGTGAATATGAAAGGTATGATGGAGGTAATGTTTTCTTAGGTGATGACTCAACAACCAGAATGATAGGTTGAGGAAAAGTCAAGTTGAGGCTCATAGATGGAAGGATTAGAACACTACCTAGTGTTCTGCAATCCCAGGATTGGCCATAAATTTTATTTTTGTAAGCAAAATGGACGATGCACGGGTAAAAACAATATTTGAAAAGGAAACCTGCAGGATGGTTCGAGGAGCAATGGTGTTGTTGAAGGGAGTTCGTTTTGGAACTTTGTATAAGCTGCAAGGAAGCACTATTAGTGATGGGTGTAATAGTTCCATTGTTCATGATATTGGAGTTGAATAAGAAAGAACTCCTATAGTCTCTGGAGAAAAGGTTATGATGTGGCATCAAAGACTGGGAAATATCGAGGAGAAGGGTCTTTGACTACTACATGGTAAAGGTATGGTTGAAGGTATGTCTAAATTCTCTCTGGATTTTGATTTCTGTGAACGTTGTGTATATGGGAAGCAAAATCGGGTAAGAATCCCCTCTGGTGCAACGAGCGTGGAAGGAATTTTACAGCTAGTTCACAGTGATGTGTTTGGGCCTGTTTCGGTTCCTTCATTGGGAAAATCTATGTACTATGTATCATTTATAGATGACTTCTCGAGGAATACTTGGATATATTTCCTCAGGAAGAAATCTGAAGTCTTTGACAAGTTTAAAGAGTTTAAGGTTCTTATTGAGAATCAAACAGAGAAAAGAATTAAGGTGTTGAGGGCAGATAATGGCGGAGAGTTTTGCAGGAATGGATTTGAAGAGTTTTGTAAGAAGTGTGGTAGCAAGGCAAAAGACTACTCCATATACACCTCAACATAATGGAGTTGCAGAAAGAATGAATAAGACGTTGATGGAAAAAGCAAGGTGCATGCTTAATGGTGTCGAGTTAGGGCAAGAATTCTGGTTAGAGGCAGTGGGTACTGCATGTTACCTGGTCAACAGATCACCCTCATCAGTGCTAGATGACAAGACTCCACAAGAGGTATGTACTGGTAAGAAACCTTCTCTCACACATCTAAAGGTATTTGGTTGTGAGGCCTATGTTCATGTTCCAAAGGAAAACATGAGTAAGCTAGATAAGAAGGCTGAAAAGTGTATCTTTATTGGGTATAAAGATGGTCTCAAAGGTTATAAGCTTTGGAACCCAGAAACGAAGAAGGTTGTGTATAGCCAAGATGTGGTATTTAGAGAAATGAAGGATGTTGTTAAACATGAAGTCTTGCCAAGTAAGGAAGAACCAGAGAAAATAGAGTTTGATTTAAAGGATGATGAATCAGACTCTACAGAAGAACATGAATCAGAAGAATAATATCCTCATACTCTAGTATTGAGGAGATCAGTTCGAGAAAGAGGGCTATCATAAAGGTATACTCCATTTGATTTTCGTTCAAATTTTGCTTTGTCTATTACTGATGATGATCCTATAATTGTCAAGGAGGCAGTGGATTTAGAGGATGGAAAGCTCTGGAAAAAGGCCATGGATGAAGAAATTGCAACCTTGGATAAGAATGAGGCTTGGGATCTACTGGAGTTGTCGACTGGAAGAAAGCCCATTGGCAACAAATGGGTATTTAAAAAGAAGCTGAATGCAGAAGGCAAAGTGGAGAAATAAAAATCTCGGTTAGTAGCAAAGGGTTATTCCCAGGTTGAGGGAATTGATTTTGGTGAGATTTTTTCTCTTGTCGCCAAGTTGATCCGGATTTAGGAGAAAAATGAACCGATTAACAGTTTGAATTCAATAAACACAGAGATATGAAGAACAACACAGATATCCAATGAAGAATATCTTCTATTGAATAAATGAAATAGGCCGAAACTGTAAAATTGTAGAACTAAAACACTTGCTCGAATGGTGGTAGCTATCTCTGAGAAGGGATGTGGCTTCTACGTGCATATGTCTGAGCATAATGATTACAATGTGGTTCCAGAGGCCTTTTTGATATTACTCATGAATGCCAAAACCCTAGACATCCAACAACCTAACCCTAGGAGGTGAAACTCCAAAAGTCATGTGGGCCCCTATGGGTAAGTTGGTACCTCAACTTTTGGGGTCGTAACTTTTGCATACGACCTCTGTTTTAGGTGCGTGATAGCCCATTGGAAAGGTATTTTAGAGAGCTACACATTACGTTGTCAAACTTTTACTCGTTTGATAATTTGACTATGGCGAGCCAAAAAAACACAGTTTAGGGCTCCAAAATGGCCCTGGAAGTACAACAAGATGTGATGCCATGAAAACATACAAAATAAGCCAGTTGGATTAGGTGAGAGGCCACCAGTATCCACCTGGAAGATGTGTAGGGCCTCAGACAGCCCCAGAAGTGTATAACCCACAATTACAAAGAAGTGAAAAAGAACGTGTTGAACTAAAAACGAACAAGAGGAGCCAGTTGGAATAGGTGGGTTGCCACCAATATCCACCTAGATCACAAGTTAACTTCTATAAGATTTCTATTATCTGTTTCTATTGCATTTGATTTTGAAGTAGAACAGATGGATGTGAAGACATCATTCCTACATGGGGATCTAAAAGAAGAAATCTATATGAAGCAACCAAAAGGCTTTGTTGTGAAGGGAAAAAGGAGTCGATATGCAAGCTGAAAAAGTCCTTGTATGGTTTAAAACAATCACTAAGGATGTGGTATCAAAAAATTGATACTTATTTGTTGGGACTTGGCTTCACAAGAAGCAAAGAGGATCACTGTGTGTATTTTAAATTAATTGGTGATAATTTGATTTATTTGGTCTTGTATGTGGATGACATGTTGCTGATAGGAAACAACAAGGAGATTATCCAATATGTGAAAACTCAGTTGTCCTCTAAATTTGACATGAAGGATCTCGATGCTTCAAATTTCATTTTGGGCATGGAAATTAAAAGAGATCGGAAAAAGAGGAAACTCTGGTTAAATCAGAGAAAATATGTCGAGACAATATTACAGAGGTTTAATATGTAGGAATGTAAACCGATCAAGGTCCCTATTCTTGTTGGTGTAAAGTTATCTGCGAATCAGTGTCCCAAGACACATGAAGAGGAGGAGGACATGTCTCATGTTCCATATGCGAGTGTAGTTGGTAGTTTGATGTATGAAATGGTCTGTACTAGACCAAACATTGCACATGCAGTGGGAGTTTTGAGCAGGTATATGTCAAAACCATGGAAGGAGCATTGGACAACAATAAAAAGGGTTTTCAGGTATTTTGTGTGGCATTGCTAGCCATGGATTGTGCTACCAAGGAAGACTAGGATTGGACAGAGTGTTGGACATACATGGCTTTGTGGATGCAGACTGGGTTGGAGATCTAGACCGTAGGAGATCTACAAGCGGGTATGTGTTGAACCTGTTTGGAGGAGCAATCAGTTGGATGAGCAAAAGACAGGCTATAGTGGCACTTTCAACTACATAAGTTTAATACATGGTAAGCACTCATGCAAGTAAGGAAGCAGTATGGTTACAAAGATTGTGTTCAGTTATTGGATTGGTACAACAAGCTGTAAGGATAGATTGTGACAGTTAGAGTGCAATTTTTCAGGCGAAGAACCTGACTTATCATTCCAAGACAAAGCATATTGATATTCAATATCACTTTGTGAGAGACATAGTTGAAGAAAAGAAAGTGTTGCTGATGAAGGTGGACACTTTGAAGAATGTTGCAGATTCATTAACAAAATCTGTGAGCATTGAGAAGTTTTCTTGGTGTAGAGGATCCATGGGCATTGATGCCATGGATTGTTGACTATGTAACCCTGTAACCCCCTGGATGCAAAGAAAACAACAAGTGGGAGAATGTCGGGTATGTGTTATATTCTTTGCACGACTAGATCTAGTGTCTGTTATGTTGCAGCGGCCCCGAGATTTTTTTTTTTGCCTCGGTAAACATGTCACATTTTTGCCTCATTTTTCTTGTCACCTTGATTTTTGTGTCCATTGTTGGGAGGTTTTTTGACACATGGTTTTTGCCGATGGTTTTCTATTTCCGGTTAAGGAATTAGGGTTGTTGACTAATCCAGGTCATTGGGTTAGGGTTTTGGATGTCGCTGGCTCCTATATGTATATTGTATTGTAAACAATGTATCACTATGAATGAATATGGAATATGTTGGTTTTCTCGGTTTGGGTTTGTAGGGGAAAAATCTCTGTGTAATGTGTGTATTTTCCATTCTATCTTTTCTGTTATTTTATTGAAAATCTGTTTGCAGTAAAATATTGTACAAGGTTAAAATCTACATAATTGAGGTTTGAAATCTGCCTGGGAGGAGTTGGAGACAAAGCCGCATCCGAATTTTCTGGTTGGAAGATGGCTGAACTGGGGAGACAAGTCTAGAGCGAAGATCTGCTACCTCTAAATGAATGGAATCCACTTCATCCTGTCGCTGTTGAATTCTCTGCCTCTGCGAAATTAGCAGGTCCATTACAGTTTGCCATTGAACTGAGGCATTTTGCATGTTGATTTGAAGCGAATTAAATAGATTAACCAAGGCCTCATGTTCCTCATCCTGGAGCTCTCGATGCCAACTTTCTATGCCTGACCTTCTGTTAGTCATGTTGCCTGCTCGAACACCTACCTGGACTATTGTTGAGATAGGCTATGTCCTCAAACGAACAATGAGAAATGTTTCCTAGAACATTGGACTTACGACAACATCCAGGTCTCTACCACCCTAATTCATAATAAACTTCTTGTTGCTAAGATCCTTCGTAATGGCATGACGATGGATGAAGGGTCGCCACACTAGATGATGAATGAACCACAGCTTACCCCCACAACCACCAAAGAGATCTCCAAGCCGACAAGACTCTGGCCAAACAAATCCATTATTACAGGCAGTGGATGAGGAACACCAAGGGAATGGAGATGACCAAGGAATACGAAGGCATACCCCATCCATTAACTCAAATGCATAAGACACCTGTGGTATTAGTCGTGAGAGAGAAGCCATTGAAGTGCTCTTGTGATCGAGATTTATGAGTGGAACGAAATGAATAATAGACTGAATACAATAACACAGAGATACTGAGAACAACAACATATATCCAGTGAACGATAAATTCTATTGAATGAATAAAATAGGTTGAAACTGTAAAACTACAGAACTGAAAACAACTTGCTCGAATGGTGGTATCTATCTCTGAGAAGAGATGTGGCTGCTACGCACATCTGTTTGAGCAATATGATTACAATGAGGCTCCAAAGGCCTTTTTAACATTACTCATGAATGCCAAAACCCTGGACATCCAAAAACCTAACCCTAGGAGATGAAACGCCAAAAGTTATGTGGGCCCCGATGGGTAAGTTGGTACCTCAACTTTCTGGGGTCGTAACTTTTGCATACGACCTCTGTTTTAGGCACATGATGGCTCATTGGAAAGGTATTGTAGAGAACTACACATTATGCCATCAAACTTTGACTCCATCTATAGTTTGACTGTGGCAAGACAAAAAAACAAACAAACCATTGTTTAGGGCCCCAAAATGACTCTGGAAGTATAGAAATATGTGATGACATGGAAACTTCCAAAATAATCCAATTGGATTAGGTGGTCGACCACCAATATCCACCTAGAAGCTGTCTAGGGCTTCAGACAACCCCCGAAGTGTAGAACCCACAATTTCAAAGAATTACAGAAGAACGTGCTGAACTAAAAAGTATC
The DNA here is from genome assembly GCA_009831015.1 of Picea engelmannii. Taxonomy (NCBI): domain Eukaryota; kingdom Viridiplantae; phylum Streptophyta; class Pinopsida; order Pinales; family Pinaceae; genus Picea; species Picea engelmannii. Next base: position 691,891 of record ML795458.1, read on the forward strand.
AAGAGGAGCCAGTTGGAATAGGTGGGTGGCCACCAATATCCACCTAGATTAGTCATCCCCCCTTAGGAAGCAATGGTCTCCATTTCATTTAGTGCCCCCATCAGGTGAGGAAATTTCTGTTGAATTTGGCTCCAGGTGAGCCACTTGCCTTGGTGGAGGAGTTGCCCTACCTTGACAACCCGATAATGTTGGATCCTATGCTTGCGAGTGCCCTTGACCTGTCTGTCCACTATCTAATCAGTGGATGCATGTTCCATGCAGTCAGGGTTGATCTTTGTTGGTGTCAACTGTTCTGCGATTTCTGAGGTGTCTAATAATGGTGGAAAATATGGTTGGAGGAGGTCCACATTGAACATTGGGTGCAAGTCAAGGAAGGGGGGAGTGTTGAGCTCAAAAGCATTGTCACCCACAGGCTTGTTCATAGTGTAAAGCCCATAGTGAAGTGGACAAAGCTTCCAACAGAGCCCTGTAAAGCGTTCTTTCTGCAAATGTAACCAGACCTTCTCTCCCACGTGAAACTTGTGAGGTACCTGATGTTGATCATGACATTACTTGTACTTAGCATTGGATTTCTGAAAAATATCATGGACATGTTTGCAGATGTGTTGAATCTGCTCAAGAATCTGGTGGATTTGTCGGCCTCATACTAAACATGGGAAGAATTTGTCTGTGTGGTTGCAAGAGGTAGTGCAACATCAATGGGACCCAAGGGTTGGAATCTTAGCCCCACCTGAAAGGGGCTATGGCTGGTGGAGCTATGGAGAGCCTTGTTGTAGTTGTGTTGAACATAGGGAAGACTCTCATCCCATGTACGCAGATGCTTAGAGTTATACATGCACAGGATGTGCACAATCATCCAATTGGCGACCTTTGTTTGGCCATCGATTTGAGGGTGGAAGGTAGTGGATTTAATGAGTTTGGTGTCCAATAGTGACCAGATACTCGACCAAAATCTGTTGAGGAACCTGTTGTCCCGATCGAAGATGATGGTCTGTGGTATCCCAAAATGGATCCATACTCGTTCGAAGAAGAGCGGTCTGTGGTATCCCAAAATGGACCCATACTCGTTCGAAGAAGAGCTTGGCAGTATCTATCGCTGTGATGCTCTTCTTGTAGGATGTGAGAATGGCCATCTTCTAAAACCAATCAACCACCACAAATACGCAATCATTGTAGTGCTTAGTGGAAGGAAGGCCATACATGTAATCCATCGAGATGGATTCCCAAGGCCTCTCAAGAGTAGGAAGAGGGGTGTATAACCCTTGCTTCTTGATGGTTGGCTTGGCAATGGAACAGACAATGCACGATCTGATATACTTGCTAACGTCTTGTCGAATTTTTGGCCAATAAAATGTTTCTGTAGAACGGTCACAATTTTCTCCACACCAAAATATCTTGCCATCTGACTGTAGTGAGCCTCCCAAATCAGTTTTGTACACTCACTTGCAGGAACACAGAGATGGCCCATATGGCATAACAATCCATCCTGAATGTGAAAATCGGTGACATTCGCGCCTGTACCTAAGAGCTAATAGGTGGTGGTGAAGTCAGGATCTCACTAATAAATTTGGGGCCACTCAAATGCCTCATGCCCACAAGAATGGAGCACAGTGGTGAGTGCAACCACGAGAGGTCGACTGAGGCTATCAGGGACACTATTTGTGCTCCCTGTCTTATACTTGATGTTGAGATGGAACTGTTGTAGGTATGTGGACCACTTTTGATGGTGGTCGTTCTGCAACTTCCCTTGTGTCTGTATGAACTGCAGAGGCTTGTGATCGGTGTGGATGATTGCCTCCTTTCCCAGAATGTAATGTTTCCATTGATGTCAGGCTTGCACAATGGAATACATTTCCTTGTCATAGGTGGGGTATTTCAGGACCATATCTGAGAGTGTCTCACTATGGTATGCTATTGGATGCTCGTGCTGAGTGAGAACTGTGCCTACAACATAGTCAGGTGCATCAGTCTCAATATCGAACGATTGTTGTAGATCCAGTAAGGAGAGTACTAAAGCTGAGCACAAGCGATGCTTCAAATCATCAAATTATCATTGTTGTGCCTTCCCCCGTGTGAAATTTTCCCTTCCACCTCCCTTGGTCACTTGGTTGAGGGCCCATGCAATATGGGAGAATCCCAACGTGAATCGTTAATATAAGTTAGAAAGTACCAAGAAGCTCTGAAGCTCAGTTAGTGTGGTCGGGGTTGGCCAGTCACAGATGACTTGGATCTTAGTTGGATCCACATGTACCCCATGCTCATCAACAATGTAGCCCAAGTATTGGACCCTGTTCATGCCAAATGAGCATTTTTCCAAGTTGGCATATAGCTTGTGTTGTCGCAGAGTGCTCAAAACCTATTGAATATGCTGCATGTGGTCCTTCCAAGTTCTGTTGAAGATGATGATGTCATCCAGATATACCACCACAAAAGAGTTAATGAAGGGTCTTAATACATCATCCATCAACCTCATGAAAGTGGTTGGTGCATTTGTTAAGCCAAAGGGCATGACCGACCATTCAAAGAGACCTTCTTTAGATTTTAAAGTTGTCTTCCATATATCAGTCGGTTCGATGGGAACCTAGTGGTAGCCAGACTTCAGGTCAATCTTGCTAAAGAAATTTTCCCCCTTGAGTTGGTCAAGAAGGTCATCAATTCGGGGAATTGGGTACCGATTTTTTACTGTGATTTTGTTCAATGCTCTATAATCAATGCAAAGTCGCCAGGTCCTGTATTTCTTCTACACTAGGACAATCAGGCTTCCGCAAGGGGAAGAGCTAGGTCTGATGTGCCCCTTTTGAAGCAACTCTTGGATATGATGCTTGATTTCATCATTTTCCATCAACGAGCGATGATAGACCAGTCTATTAGGCAGAGGTGCATAGGGGGTTAGATCAATTGGATGCTTGACTTGGCAGTGCATCGTTACCTCGATGGGTGAGGAGAAGATGCCTCTGTACTCTTCCATGATCTCGTCCACTTGCTTTTGTTGCAAAGACATGCTCTGTGTAGAGGCCACAGATGTGGCGACGACCTTCTGCTTACTGTTAGCATGGATCACAAAAAAGACGAACTTCCCGGTCTGTGAAATGACCTTACTACATTGATTAGTAGATATTAAAGAAATAATGGTAGGCGACGCTACCTCTGGTATCCTGTACAATTGTCTCCCCAAAGTAATAATAACATTGCCGGGTCTAGACTCATACACAACATGTTGCTTCCAAAAATATGGTTGTCCTAAAAGAACATCACAAACTTCAAGGGGAGCAATATCACATAGTACCTCCTCTTTGAAGGGCTTGATGCAATAGGGCAAACAACACTGTTAGCTGACACAAAGATCTCTTCCTTGGTGAAGCCAACCGATGGTGAAGGGTTGAGGGTGCAGTGTCATCGGCAGGTCCAGCCGCTTGACGACATCTGTTGAGATCAAGTTCTTCTGACTTCCGCTATTGACAATGAAATGAAGCAGAGCCCCCTTTACCCACATCTGTGAGTGAAAGAGGCGTTCCCCTTCCTCTAGTTTTTATGGTTCGCTTGGATGGAGTTTGGTGGTAGAGACAGTGGTGTTGGGTTGGACATCGATAATCCGCTTCCCTCCTTCTGGATTTGATTCAGATTCAGAATCTTCCACTAACTCAAAATCTTTCAGCTCGACCACCAAAGACTTCTTGGAGCGACATTATTCGGTGTTGTGCTAAGGGCTTTTATGATATTCACACCACTTTCTTGTGTCCTTCTTCGACTTCTCATTACCCTTCTTGTGTTGCGACTTGGACTGGTTGTTCTGAGATTGGCCATCTTTTCTCTGTCCCTTGTTTTGTGGGTTGGGGCCGCCTTTTCCCTGCTTTGGCTGTGAGGAGTTTGCAGATCCAAGCTCTCACCTCTTCTGCTTAAATTTTTGCTCAATCTTGAAAGCATATCTATAAGCCGCACCTAATGATGTGATGTCCATAAACTCCATTTTTGTTTGAATGTATCTATGTAAACAACCGTGGTATTTGAGCACCATATTTTGTTTCGAGTCTTTGATACTCAATTTGGTGCACAGGGTATGGAAAATATTGTTGAAATATGGTATTGTCTGGTCCCTTTCCCGACGTAGCGTGGTCCATCTTGTGTACTGGTCCTTGTAACTTCCAACATGGTAGTAATGTTCTTTAATGGCATCCCTAAAGGAATCCCATGTGGGGGTGACCACAAATATTGCAGATTCCTCTATGGCCCTTTGTTCAGAGTAAGTATCCCACCAGTCCTTAACATGGGGGAAGATCTTGAGGAGTGCAAAAGTAATATTTTCCCTATCGAAAAATTTGTGGACCGAAAAATTCGAGTAGATTCAACCATTTATCTACAACATCCACATCTATTAGTCCTTCAAATAATGGAATATCAAAATTTACCTGTACCTTGAAGGGGGTTGCATGCCTGCTTGATGAAGATGTGTCTCCTATGGGCATCCACCAAAGGATCTGTGCAAAGTTGTCCATCATTTCGTTCCTTTGTCGCGCAAGGGCTTCCTCGAGCAACATTTTAAAAGGATCTCCTGCCCCATCATCTTTCTTCTTATCCCCCATGGGTATTTGTCGGGCTCAGCGCGACCGATCTTGCAAAGGCTCGACTGGTTCGAGTCCCAACTTCTTGTACCCAGATCTTGTCAGGGACATGCACAAAGAAAAATAAATGAAGAGCAGACTGCTCTAATACCACTGATCCAGATTTATGAGCAAATGAAATGAATAACAGACTGGATACAATAACACAGAGATATGAAGAACAACAACATATATCCAGTGAACAATAACTTCTATTGAATGAATAAAATAGGTTGAAACTGTAAAATTGCAGAACTGAAAACAACTTGCTCGGATGGTGGTAGCTATCTCTCAGAATAGATGTGGCTGCTACGCGCATCCATTTGAGCAGAATGATTACAATGAGACTCCAGAGGCCTTTTTAACATTACTCGTGAATGCCAAAACCCTAGACATCCAAAACATTACCTCAGGAGATGAAACGCCAAAAGTTATGTGGGCCCCGATGCGTAAGTTGGTACCTCAACTTCCTGGGGTTGTGACTTTTGCATACGATCTTCGTTTTAGGCGCACGATAACCCATTGGAAAGGTATTTTCAAGAACCATACGATCTTCGTTTTAGGCACACGATAACCCATTGGAAAGGTATTTTCAAGAACTACACATTATGCCATCAAAATCTAACTTTTTCTATAATTTGACTGTGGCAAGCCAAAAAAACACTGTTTAGTGCCCCCAAACGACCCTGGAAGTACATAAAGATGTACTGACATGAAAACTTCCAAAATAAGCCAATTGGATTAGGTGGGCGGCCACCAATATCCATTTGGAAGATGTCTAGGGTTTCAAACATCCACGGAAATGTAGAACCCACAATTACAAAGAATTACAGAAGAACATGCTGAACTAAAAAATGTCAAGAGGAGCCAGTTGGAATAGGTGGGTGGCCACCAATATCCACCTGTATCAACTTGTGCGAGGGTACGTAAGGGACTGGAGATACATGCATTAGAAGGATGGTGCAACCACTTGTCCTCTTCACCAGCCAAAACGTGCTCCGAAGTTTGATATCGCACGACATTCCTAACCTTAGCCAAATACTGCTTGCAATTCGACGGTTAATTTTCACAATTTCCTTAGATGGTGGGTCCCTCCTTTGTGGAAATTCTTTTGTGGGTCTATCCATCCCGATTCGCATTAGGGGATAAAATGTTGAACAACCCAACCATCAATTCATATAGTGCCTAGCGAATCCTGAGTAGCCAAATTGGCAAAGGAATAAGCCTCAATGTTATTGTTTCTAAGAACATGAAAACATTGCAGTGTTTGAAATGCCTTTGCCTCCGATAATGTTCTAATCATGATACTTCTGATATTCATATCATTCGAGAGGGATCACTTTCTGAACTAGTTAAGAATCACCCCAAAAGCACCAATGATAATCAACTCTTCAATGTCTTGGCTCTTTGTTGTATTGAGACCTTTGTAAAGAGCGCATGCTTCCACTTGGTTATTGGATGTTATGCCCAAACTCCAAGAGAAGGTTGTTCTAATATGTCCCCATGGGGAGAAGATAACCCCACCCACTTCTGCCACCCCTAGATAATCCATTGTTATAACAATTTGTTTACATTCATTGCAAAATGGTTTGAATGGAGGCAAAAAGACATCACTTGGCTTGAGTACTCCAGTGACCTGCAATTTATTTTGCTCGTAGGATTTTTCTTAGTATACTACTTAAATCTAAAAAAATAAGAGAAGTTAGTTGTAAAAGTAAATTTGTTTAAAAAAAAATTGCTTGTACATGTGTTTTTGCAAGATTTTGTAGAATCGTCATTGAGTGGTTCAAGGAAACTAGATAGACTTGTTCATATATTGCGGGATCCCTTTGACCCACTCCTAACCACATTTTTTAAGAGGAGAATGGTTGTTTTTCCTTTTGCTATAAGTTGTTGGATTTCAAAGTATGTTTGTTTGTACTGGTGATTCAAGTGCACCTAGTAAACATTGAGGAAATGTAAATGTTTGTGATCAAATAAACATGCAAACATGAAATATGCAAAAGAAATTGAAAATTCAACATGTAACTTAGCAAATTAAATAAAATGGATGTTTATTTAAAGCTTTTAGCTTTCTTTTCAAAGCTTTCAGCTTTCCCCCATCGTT
>ML795458.1:706164-716708 GCA_009831015.1 Picea engelmannii
GAAATTGAAGAGCCAAGTTGTCAGGCTTGAAGAGTGAACTCCTGGGTGAGTTGCATTGTATCAACAAGTGTTTGTTGTTGTTTTTGTTGGTGTTTTTCCTAGCATTGAGTTCCCTTGAGTTCCCAGTTGAGATATTCCTAGCTACCTGTGCCAAAGAGACCCTGATAAATGAATGGGACACCCTATGGATTGAGAGCAGTGTCATGGTACATTCCTTGGGCTAGGCAGGTCAAGAGGAAGAGAGCTCGAGGAATTTTAGGATAGTTGTAGGAGAAAACCAGTGGGTTGTGTGATATTGAGTTGTGAGGGAATTGTGAGAGGCACCCTTCTTTTGTGGATTCCTAGCCCCAACTTGAGGGTGACTTGTTGTTGATATTTAGAACAACAGGTCTGTGGTTGGGTGGAACATCCTTCCCAAGCGGTTGGTTGCATAAATGTTTTATAAAAGATAAGTGTTTATCTATTTTGTTGAATTATTTGAGTTCGTGGCTATGCATTTACTTGGTGAATGAGAATGGTTTTATATGTTGTTATAAATGTTTTATTAGTTGCATTCATGGTCATTTAGAGTGTTGTATATTTATTTAATTATGGGTGTCATAAATTGGTTGGATATGTGTTTAAATCGTAGCTGGTAAGCTACATGAATCTAATTAGCAAAATAAAATTTCATTTTAATGTGTATTTTCACAAGTAATGTTCCATGTTTAAGTTGGGGGATACTACATAATGGTATCAAAGCTCAAGGTTCAACACTGAGCTTATATGGTCTAGGAGCCAACACGAATTGAGCAAATTCATGGTTGCAAATTTCGTCTTGTGACAAATTTTGGGCAAAATGGTGAACATAAGTGAAATCCCCAAGTTACGAGCAAGTTTCGAATTTCAGCACTTCAGAGCAGTCGAAGAAGGTAATTCATGGCATCGATCTGCAAGTTGCAGAGTCAAATTTGGCCTTGAAGTTGAATTCCTACTTGTTTCATGGTGACCGTGTAGTTTTGTGGATTGACGACCTAGATTAATTTGGCCTGGAGAATCCGCGATCGAGATTTAATTGTAGAATATCCGAGCAAGGCATTCCCAAAAGGTATTTGGGAAGAAGGTTTCAAAAAGACTTGGAGTCAAGCATGAGGTCAAGTATGAAAGGAGAAGTCTGATGGTACGATTCAAACGAACGAGGACCATTCATCCCATCGAGGGTCCATCCTATTCGTTCATTGGAAGTCAGGTTTTAGATAAGTCCTAAAGCAGTGCGCGAGTTGAAGTCTAAATAAGAGAAGATCGAGGGAAGAATCTCAAAAGAATGAGAGCCGTCAGATCAATTGGGGTCATTCTCAACCGTCGGATCTCAGAGATGTTCTTTCAAAGAAGTGTTTTTAGAGGTCTCGAGGAAGGTTTTTGATAGGGAGTCCGACAGTGTTTTGGATCACGAGTTCGGAGGGAATCCGACAATGTTTTAGACTATGAGTTCAGAGGGAGTCCGACAGTGTTTCAGACTACAAGCTTGGAGGGAGTTCGACAGTGCTTCAAACTGCGAGTTTGAAGGGAGTTTGATAGTGCTTCAGACTGCGAGTTCAGAGGGAGTTTGATAGTGTTCGGACTACGATTTTCAGGGAATTTGTGTAGCCAAAAATTGAAGTTTACCAATGGGGAGGCTCCTAAGAAGAGTTCTTACATACCTGTGGAGGTGTAACTACAACTTGGAAAGGCCAAGAAGATCAAAGATTGGGATTAAACCCAATTTTGAGATCAAAGTTGGATCTAAAGACTGTTACAACAGTAAATTAGTAAATTTTCCTACGAAAAATTTTGGTTTTTGAAGGTCTTCATCTTGCACGACATTTATGAGGGCCTAAAAAACATTTTCATAAAATCAGATTTGTACAAAAGTGTGTGTCATAAAAGGACACACATTTTCTGCTTCCAAAATGATAGATCTTAGAGAGAGCTTTCGAAAAAGTTAAACTATTCATCAAACGAAGCTTGTATGAGGGAGTTACAACCAAAACAATCAAGGGTAAAATTTAGTACCATATTTCTTTTAGAGGGCATAAATCCTATCTCAGAAGTCAGTTTGGGGCATGGGAGTAGTCTATGGAAATATCATGGACTGTAGAAGTCAATCATGGAGACAGATTAGAGTTCTGGGTATCTAAAAATGTGTTGGCAGAGAAAGAGAACACCTGTAGCATACTGGGATAAAAAAGGGAAAATGGTCAAAACTTCTTAAGACCATAACTTTCTGCTCAGAACTTGGAATTGGGAAAATAAATAATCGATGGAAAGGTCTTCAGGAGGAGAATCCATCGTTTAAAACAAAAAATTAATTGGAGCAAAATTTTTTGTAGCCAACTCAAAATAATTTGACTCGTGTCATTAAAGCGCATAAAAATTTATGAATTATATTTCCAAATTGTGTATGTGTTTATTTTCATCTAAAAATTTTTGTTTGCATGCACATTTTCTTTATAATTAGAGGTTTTGAGAAGCAATTTGGTTCCTATATGAGAACCACAACAATGGAAGATGCCCAAGAATCCTACGGTCATGAGGAAGAGATCAAAGGTATGCATGCTAACATGGGGAATGCTGAGATAGAGTCCAATGGAAGAAGAGACAGGAAAGAGCCTGTTACTATGAGGAGCCTACAGAGAAAAGTGCAGAGTTATAGGGTTGATAATGAAAATATTATGAGGGCTCAGAAGGAAATACTTCAGATCTTGAACTTGTTGCAGAAGCAAGAAAAAAAGGACTATGGCATAAGGCAAGAAGCTAGTGCTAGAAAAGTGACAACATCAAAATCCCATAGCAGAAGGGATGGGCATGGGGATGAAAAGAAGTCAAGGAGTAGGAGCAGGCGCCATCATTCCCCAGAGAAATCCACTAGGAGGGCTCATGCTAGTTCAGGGCCAGGGAGCAGCCCAAGTGTGTCCCTTGTCAGGAGGCAAAGGAGAAGGTCAGAGGGAGACATCTTGCAAGGTGAACTCAGGAAGATCAAGCCACCAACTTTCAATGGTGAGAATAGAAAGGGAGAGGAGGTTGAGGCCTAACTATTGGAAATGAAGAAATATTTACAGGTGCATGATTACCCCTCCAGGGTAGAAACAAGAATTGCAACCTACCACTTGCAGGGAAAGGCATCCATGTAGTGGGACCAACTTAAGAAAGCCAAGCATATTGATGAGAAGAGGGTCTAATCGAGGTAGTTCAAAGGATATTTACAAGATAAATATTTGTCTGAGCATTACTATGAGAGGAAGATGAAAGAGTTCTTTGAACTAAAGTTGGGAAGCATGTCAACAAATTAGTATGAGAAGAGGTTCTTTGAATTGTTGAAGTATGTTGATTTCATAAAAGATGTGAAGGTCAAAACCCAAAGGTTTCTGAGTGGGTTACCCTCCTTCTATAGTGAAAAGATACAATATGATAACCCCAAGACTTTGGAGGAGACCATAAGGAGAGCAAGGAATATTTATGAGCAGAGCGGAGGGAGGCTAGTCTTTCAAAAGACTTGGAATGACAAGATGAAAGGAAAGAGGGAGCAAAGGCAAAAAGGATTTAAGCCACCATTTTTCAAGAATAAATCTCAAGCAAATCAACAAGTCTAGACAACCCAAAATGAATAGAAGACAACAAATTATTTTGGGAAAAGGCCAAGGCAAAACCTGTACAATGTTGGGAATGTGAGGGGAATCACTTGTATAAGGACTACCCTCACAAAGGAGAAAGAATGAGGACTATTCACAACATTCAGGAGGCTGAAACAATGGAAGATATGGGAGGAAGCATGCCAATGCAGCCTTGCACAACAAGCAAGCAGAGTATCAATCCCCCATGATTGAAGTGGAAGGTAAGATTGATAACCATCCCATAAAAATTTTATTTGATTCTGGAGCTAGCCATAGTTACATAAACTCTAACATTATTGAAAGATTTCACTTGCAAAGGAGTAAGCATAAGAAATATTGGTTAGTTCAGTTAGCCACAGGGGCTAAGAGGAAGATCAATGAGTTGGTTAAAGATTGTCCAATAGACATGAATGGACTCAACATAAAGGTAGATGTGAACATTATACCTTTGGGTTCATATGACTGTCTAATTGGCATGGATTGGTTGGAAAAACACCATGTTGTCCTAGATTTTTACAACAAGACAATAACTTGTCTTGATGAGAAAGGGCAGTAGGGCAAGATTNTAAAGGTAGATGTGAACATTATACCTTTGGGTTCATATGACTGTCTAATTGGCATGGATTGGTTGGAAAAACACCATGTTGTCCTAGATTTTTACAACAAGACAATAACTTGTCTTGATGAGAAAGGGCAGTAGGGCAAGATTCAAGGCATTCCAAGAGTTGAAACTATTAGAGAAATTTCAGCTATGTAGTTGAAAAAGAGTTTCAGGAAGGGATGTCAATTTTTTGCAGCCCATATGGAAGAGGCAACTAGAGATGAAGTGGCAAGTCTTGAAGACCATCCAGTCTTAAAATATTTTGAAGATGTTTTCGAGGATATTCCAGGATTGCCACCAAAGAGAGACATTGATTTCTTTATTGATTTGGTGTAAGGAGCTACCCCAATGTCCAAGACACCTTACAGAATGGGCACACTAGAATTGAAAGAATTGTAGATGGAGCTAGAAGAACTTTTGAGGAAGTGGTATATATGCCCAAGTGTGTCACCTTGGGGAGCCCCAATTCTTTTTGTGAAAAAGAAAGATGGAACCTTAAGGTTGTCTATTGATTTTAGATAGTTGAATAAGGTCATTATAAAGAACAAATATCCCTTTCCAATGATTGATGATTTATTTGATCAACTGAAAGGTGCAAGAATCTTTTCCAATATTGAATTGAGATTAGGTTATCATCAAGTGAGGATAAAGGAAGAAGATATCAACAAGACAACATTCAGAACAAGGTACAAGCATTATGATTTCACGGTTGTAACACCCGACCCCTAAATACCCTTTCTTGGGATGGGGAATCAAATTTTTGTTCTTCCTAACTATCTCAAATCCTAATTCCAAGATCTTCATGGACTAGTGCTCGTCATGAGCTTTCTAATGATCACCATCGCACTAAAATCCGAGCTTTGGTCTGCAAGTTATGGCCTCCGAAATTTACCCGAGCAATGTTAGTTGGGGTCTTCGGCGTTCGGTGCTAAACACTCCTTTTTTCTAATCCCCAAAGTCCTGAAATCTCGCCACGTGGTCTTATCCATTTGATGATCGACGTTCTGCATTTTATGTTGAACGTCCCCTTTTCGATGTTCGACAATTGGCAATTGGCGGTTTACTTCCTACACTTTTGGCATTTCGACGATCGACGATTGTCATTGAACATTCGACGTTCGACGATCAATGATCTTCGTTGAACATCCTTTTACTATAGTGCACCCAAACCTTGCGAACACTTGAAATTACCACACTCCTGGAGTTCCAAAATCTCACCACGTAGCCTTGTCCATTCAATGATCGACGTTCGGCGTTTTAAGTTGAACGCTCATATATTGTGCCATGCCCCAAATCTTCCAAACTCCTGAAGTTATCCAAACTCCAAGAGTCTCAAACATGTCACCAACAATGTTGTCTAGGCAGCATGAATCATAAGATGACACGCGGCGAGGGCCATGTTGGAATAGGCATAAGGGGTCTATGAATTGGCCATATCTGGGTGACATGTGGCATGCGTAATGTGGTTCCACATAACCTCAGATGATGTTAGGATTCCACATCATCTTGGACTGATAACTTCCCAGCCCTGCAATCTCACGTTCAGTAAGAGTCCACGTAGATCCATAAATCTATGGCCTCTATTACTTCGAGGTTTCAGACTTAGCAATTTCTCACGTCGCAAATCCCTGAAGAGCCAATTCTCTAGAATCTCTAATCTGATGCCAAGTGTCCTCATCCTACCAACAACAGAGATTCATTTCAGCGTTTGCGACTTCAGAGGTTTTCAAACTCTATAGATTCTTGACGAGGTTCCTCCGAAGTACTAAGTCTCTAGACTATAGGATCGCTTTCCACGTACCCTCTCATCCAACGACTATAATTCAATGGAAAACCTTAGATAAGGGACAAGTAGGTGCCATGTGTCGCTCCACGATGCGTTCCCATTCGATTGGGTAATCGAGGGTGGTTTCTTAGATCGACGACTGAGAGGGATCCTGAAGGATCCGAAGATCGTCAGTCCACATTACTTTGGAATTTTGACATTTAGGGGGTCGACATAAATCTTTCAGATTCCTCTTCGGACCACGCCTGATCTGTCGCCACATGTACCTAGCATTCATGACCAGGAGTTACTCCAGCTTGCAAAGCTCTGGGGAAACTTGTGCATCCCTATACCACCGAATACCCGAACTCCCGGATGTCTGTTGATATGTGAACACTTGTCCCTCCACTTTCAACGATCCTGATTAACTTCGCGACTTTGACATTCGGGAGTTTCGGTGCTAGACCACTCCTATCCTCCCAAAGTAGAACTTCGTCGAAGCACTTAACGCTTCCCCTCCTAATTCTTATCTAATGGCTGAGAGAGATCCACACTAGATCCCCAGATGTACAACCCTCATCAATTCGTGACTTCGGCCTTCGCCTATTTTCGAGGATTGTAGAATCATAAGTTTCGAAGTCCCGAAGCTGAAGAGCTAGCTCCTTTCGGACTAGTGCAGGGTTCCCAGACCCTGGTCACATGGGTCCTTTGGGAAATCTTGTGGGCCAAGCACTAATATTTTTAGCGGCGCATGGGTTAAGGACATGGGCATGAGCCCTTGATGAGATGGGTGGATAGTATGAAGGAAAACGCCCTTTTCCCACAAAGATGAACTTGACATTCCCGCTAAGGAGAATTCAAAGGATTGGCAGCACTTAGACGTTTCAGTCAATCCTATCCCGGATCTCCTACGGATTCACATCCCATAACTCTCTAGCAGCTACATTGAGATAAATCAAAGACCATATGGATATAGCAGTTTACAGAAGCAAAAGAGAATTTCTAACAACTTTTCAAATACTGAAAGACTTAAACATAAACACAAACATTCATCATTGCATCCAATATATATACACATAGTATGATAATACTTATCCGAAATGGAGAATGTGAAGCAACTACTGAAAGGGGTGCATGTTTCCTCCCAACCATAGGCACAACCAGTCCTGACCGATTTACCACTGGCCACCCCCGAACTAGAACATGATGCTCAGAGAGAGATTCTTTCTCCTTGCTCCACAATAGTCAGGGATGAAGGTTACTATCCTCCTCCCACATGATCTTGGCAATCAATTTTCTCTACTCCAAGCAAGGAGGTTTGCACGAACACTCCCTCGGTCGCTCGTCAGCCTCGTTTATCATCTTGTAGCAAAACCCTGCCCATGGTTTCTTACATCCAAAACAAGCTTGATTCTCATCTTTTCTCTCAACTACAGAGTCGAAGCATGCTCACCTCTCTTCTCTAGATATTGTTTTCTCTACTCTTTTATCTTGTAGATCTGTCTCTGTCCCCCGAATTACCTCCTTTCTTGCCTTCCTTAGCAAGGTTGTGTGGGTCTGAATCCTAATTCATGGTCAGGCCTGGAAGCCTTACAGATGGGTACCTTGCCCCATCTCCTCATTAACTCTTGTGGATGGCCTTCCAACTACCAGCCCGACTGGTAATTCATTTCTGGGTCATAGGACTCTTGAGCAATTACACTAAGTAGGTATTGGTTTGGTGAGGGTCATCTCAACCATTCTTGGTTTCCCTCACCATCTCTCTCATATCATCCATGGTCTATCTTGCCGAACTCCCCCCTTTTAACATTTGTGCAACACATATCCAATTTCTATTAATAACAAAAAATTCACACATTGACCCTTTTATTCAAAGGTTCATTGAATCAAACATTCACACATATTTAGTCTGCCATAGCCTCTTGGCCAGTTATAATTATATTTACAAATTGGGGAAAATAAGGGTATTACAATCCCCTCCCTCTTAAAGGAACATCGTCCTCGATGTTCTATCTACCGATGTGCTCTGTATGTACAAAAGTAAACAAAAATGGATATGGCAGTTTCATGGCATCCTCCATTTCCCATGTAGCCTCATCTGGGAGAAAGTGTTTCCATTGCACCTTAACCTGTGCAATGGTTTTGTTCCTGAGTGGGGTTTCCTTCCTATCTATCTCATGATCACCTAGATCATATTACGAGCAACACCATCACAACCATACAAGTTCTCGACTACGCGACTAGAGTACCAGACTGTCTAACTGGTGTAACAACAACTCGACATACCAGACCATCTCACTGGAGTAGCCTACAGCTCGGAATAAATCCTACAACTCAACACAAGGCCTACAACTTGGCATGAATCCTACAACTCGGCATGAAGCCTACAACTCGGCACAAGGCCTACAACTTGGCTTGAAGCCTACAATTCGGTAGGAAGCCTACAACTCAACATGAAGCCTACAACTTGACACGAAGCCTACAACTCGACATCAAGCCTACAACTCGACACAAAGGCCTACAAGATCCTTCTTTTCAAATTATACCATCAACTCCCTCTAACTGAGAGAATCCTAAAACCATGCTTCCATATGCTGCATGCCCCTATGCATCCTGCAAAGTGTCATGAAACCTTGCTTCTTCCTGATCATTGACTCCCTCTGAAGTTTGACTCCCTCTGAGTACTTTCAAATATTGCTTTCTCTGGTAACCTTCCTGGAATATGTAGGATAACCTGCCCGAAATAGGAACAACAAGAGCAAAAGTATTTCCAATATAATAACATTTTATATAAGAACATATCAATTCTATGGTAATTCATTATAACATTACCAAGGTGTCCTTCTTGAGAACAAGAAAAAGAAATATCTCCTAGAGGATATTTTAGTTCATATTGAAATTAAGTACAATAAGCATTTATATCAATAGTACATGCTATTAAGTATTCATTTGTTCCTAGCATTAATAAAATCTAAAGGATTGCAATACTCACTTAAGCAACAATAATACAAATATGCAACCCGATATGAAAACCTGGAGTCTGGTTATTGTTCCGCATGAGTTGCTTTTCCTATGAGACAAGTATTCTTTCCAACCTGGAGAGTGTGTTGTTCCTCTGAATGTATTATATCTTATATCTTTATGGCTCTGTGATTGCTTCTTGGACAAAGATCTCTTTTCTTTCCATAGATTTAGATCTGCAATAGTTGCTTTTTATTGTTTCTCCTACTCCACGTTCATGTTCTTGGAAGCTCCAAAAACCAAACTCTTCATCCTTTGACGCTTGCTCTTCAGTGTGTGGTTCCATAATTTTTCCCTTTGTTCTTTGCAAGGATGATGTCAATCCTTGTCTTCAATTCTCTACCAAGAGACCATGCTTCTGTTGCACCACTCTGATTTTATGGAGGAAGTCATGACTGCCTTTGACTTTGACCTTGACCATTATTTTGACTTTGACCATTCAAACTTTGACTTTGACCCAAAAATTCAACTTTGATGTTTTTGATGGCTAAGGGAACCAGGAGATGCGCTGGGTTAGGGCACACTAGGATAACAAAAAATTAGTCCCAATACTTCACAGAAAATTGCACTACAACTTGTGCTAGCACTACAATTGTTGCTGCAACTGGCATGAAGGAAATGGCACGGAGGAACTGGCACTGCAACTGCAAGTGTGCTACAATGAGCTTGACAGAGAGTTGCGGATCTACTTTCCATTTGTTAGACTGTTCAGAAGTTGGTGTGGGCCCATAAATTTTTATAATATTGTGCTTGTTTCACCATAGACAATGCTACACCATTGTCACCCAACCATAGGCACAAAGCCACCCCCAATCACCTTAACATTTTATTGATAGAATGATTCTGAGAAGCCTCACTAGAAGCAATAGATAAACCAAGGTAGTGCACCTTCTCTAGAGGTAGCGCACAATATAGAGTACCAAAAGACTGAATAAGGGAATTACTGCACACCTTCAGTTGTTGCAACTCATCCTCAAGACTTGCGCCTTGCTTCTGGATGATTGAGTGTGTGTATAAATGAGCTGGAGCACCTCCTATTTATACTAATCTGGCCAGGTGAACATGTGTCTCTTCAAACATGGCTGACCAGTCCTTTTTTGCATATAATACTTCAATATTACTTATTTTGCTGAGCTGACTTGTCTTCCAGGGTTTTCACACATTTGTTTAGGTTTTCTCTTGCTTCCATAATATTATATTTTAGTCAAAGGTTTATCAATGGAGGTTAATACCTCCTGCAACTACCAAAACACCAACAAGATTAACTCTTGAGARTCTATTTATGGTTTTCACACTCCATAGTGACTCATAATGCCAAGCCTACACTGGAATGTGTAGGTCGTTCAATCAATCCATATTGATGGTGTGCACTTCATATCTTGGCATGCTTACCTCAATAGGGAAGCATGCTTGGAGACTTGCTTCTCTTCACATATCAAGAATTGTCAACCACATAATTGACAATTTCCATATCTTAGCACTAAAATGCATGAGGGGAACCATTAATCTATGGAAACATCTACAAGTT
>ML795459.1:35844-60053 GCA_009831015.1 Picea engelmannii
TCTCTCTCTCTCTCTCTATATATATATATATATATATATATATATATATATATATATATATATATATATATATATATATTGAAAAATATACGCTAGATGGTTGTCCTCTACATGTATACCATTTTTTATATATTGGTTCCATCATTTAGGTACTCAAATGATGCACCAACACAAACATATACCTTATACTCTCCACACAACTAAAAATGTCAATATTCGAAAAAATAAAAATTGATATAGTTATGAAAATTTTCAATAAATAAAAATAATATATTAAAAAATGTTATTCGATTTTATATATTTAATTTTCTTGTCTGAAATCAATATTCATTATGTAGGTATATCAGGATATCCATGCAATTCGAGGGGTGTTAATTTTTTCAAATTTCAATTGCATATAATGTTCCAAAAGAGACCATCAATAGATTTCACTCACCCAAACAAAATAAAGAAAATCTAATGAATTGATAAAGCCTTCAAGGGTACTTGCTAACATTATAGTCGTTTCGAGTATATCACTAGTATAGATAATGAATTTTGTGGGTGCCCTATAATATTGTAGTTGGGAGATGACATGGCTTTGGGTTTCTTGATCAAGGAAGAACCTTTCAATGCACATCATAATCCCTTTACCAATATCTTCATCCTCATTAAATATGGTCTTATCATTAAAATACGTTGGGATTAAAAAATACCCAGTAGCATGTAAGTGTGAATGCAACTACCTATCCCAACACTGATCAACCTTATATATCCCAAATAGGTATATACTTGGCCTCCTCAACCTTATATATTATTTTGATGGCATCCTTGGCGAGATCCATCTCCTCATAATCCTCCCATAGAAGGTTTGTCACCATTAACCATCCTGAAAGATCATCGTTAAATTCAATTGTTAAACATACAAATTTTGATATAAACGAAATTTTAAAATGAAATGAAGTTTGAATTTTAAGTTGAACATTGAAATCTTTTTAAGTTCTTGAGAATTTTAACAAGTGACTCTATCACAACAACACTCTCTTTGGCATATTTCCAAAAACCACAATTAAACACAAGAGCAAAAATTTCAATTCCTTTGAGGGTTATGCCATGTTTAGATTCCATCCACTTGGGTCCCAAAAACATTCTATTGATATTTACCTTTTGGTCAACCATGGACTACAAGGAGATGAAATTTGTTGCAAATCTAGTCATTGGAAGATGATCAATTTCCTTGCCTTTAGTGTATACTCTCATGGTGTTGAGGACACTTATGTGATTGTAAATGTATTTGGTCATGTATTTTCCTTAATATCTTCAACCTCTCTTATGTATAATTTTTTACCAATTTCCATAAGCATTAATCCATACAATGTGCAACACAAGAGGTCCAAAATATGGAGTAGTGCCTAAGCTAAAAAATTCTATGAGTAGCCATATAATTAGTTGCATTGTTAAGAACAATTCATACCCAAATTTTCTTCCCCATAATTTTCAACTACTTCCTCCATAATTTCACAAATTAGTTGGACACTCTTAACTTTGTCCAAGGCAACTGTTGATTTGAGAAACATTGTTCCCTTTGGATAAGATATAAATAAATTTATTAAGGTTTTGTTCCTTTGATGGTGGACACTGATTCCACCCATGCTGAATGAAACTTAGTAAGTACAAGGTTGATATTATCAACACTTTCTAATGAAAAATATGTCCTATGACTCTCATATGTAGGGATTTTAACCTTGGACCTACAATAACAACTACAATAAGCATAAACTTCTAGTAAGGGGTTTTTGCATAGTGGAAAAGGATGTTAGAATAATACCAAAAACTTGCAATGGCCTTCCTTACTTTACTATGGACATAATGTTTCCATCCCATGTCATAAAAGATAGTTTGGGAACCAAGTCGTGCGCGGGGTGGAGAGAAAGGTGTGTATATTACCACCTCTAGTGCTCAAATTCGTAGAAATGGGAGGAGGAGAAGGCGACATTTGGTTTTGGATTTGAGTTTGATTTTGAGGAATGTATGGTAAAATTGGGATTGACATTGAGGATTCAATAGAGGGAGGTCACAAAGGGGTATTAAAAGAAGTTTGGATACCTCGTATATTTTCCATTTTTCCATTTCTTCTTTCTTTCTTGGCTTTAAGGTCATCCATGTTATCAATGACCAAGTTGGCTTGGTGTTTAACATCCTGGTAAACATTTTTACAAGGACCAATGTCATGGTGAGGGATATGGGCAAGGTGATATTTGAATCTATAAATGTTGCCACCACATTTATGTTTGTAGCATTTACATAGAACTTTAGGTTTACCTAGAATATTTTCATAGTAAGTTGACCAAAGTCCTTCTCCCTTAGCATTTTCACTATTCTAGTTTACTGTTGTTTAAGATTTGTTGTTGTTTAAGAAATTGTAACAAGCTAAAAACTTACAGTTTTTATGAGAACAATGTACAAGTCAAGGGAATGGTTGTTGGTTGTTATCTTCTTCAACGAAGGTTATCAAACCCTTGATTTAAAAAAAAAACTAATATTCAAAAAAAAAAACCTATATTTAACTTAAAAAACCTTAATAACAAACAATATATAATACATGATGAAAACAATTGTAGATGTACCTCCAAGGGTGAAAAATAAGCTAAATGAAGCATGTAACAATCATTTGTTGAGTTAAACCTCACAAAAAAAATGTCATTTTTTATGCCATAAATGTCCAACAACGTTGGTGGATGGCTAAAAATCATCGGTGGGTGCCTTAGATAAAGAATTTTGTGGGATCCCTACAATATTGTAGTTGGGAAATGACATGGATTTGGGTTTCTTGACCAAGGAATCACCTTTCAATGCACATCACAATCTCTCTACCAATCTGTAACATCCAGTTCCACTTATGACATTTTATATTGACTTATTCTTTGAGGACACTTGCAAGCAAGTGATCCGGTTATGATACATTATGATTATTATTTGATTATGAGTTATATTGTGATGTCAATGTGATTTATATGTTAAATTCTAGATGTATATATTGGCAGAAATTATGATGCGTTCTCCTGAGTGTGTAGGATACATGATAGGTTGAGGATGTTTATGGCATCAACAGACTTCCTTGGACTCCAAATTGAGTCAGGGAGTGGACTTGTATTTTTGTTTGAGTATTTATATACACGCATGAGTTATATGATGATTTTAGTATGGATGTTGTGTATATGAATTATTTACATTGTTCTTTTTAGTGGATGAAAGCATGGCGACGCTTGCTAATCCGACTCATATATGGAGTAAATGGGTCATACACATAAACTAGACAAATGAGGGAAAGGTGTGGTAGCGTCCCTGTCACAACCTACTAACACTCTCGTCATGACCTGAATTGAAGGTTAATGATTACCTAGTTTGAGAGGTTCATGTTTCCGTGAGGGTATATTGATTCAATCACTCGTGAAGAATTCTAAGGGGTATGCAATAGGGCATAATCCTTATTCCTTAGAAAATCCCTTAGTGTCTCACAAGGTTGACCAGTGGAGTGTTGACTCCAAATGTTTGACAAACTTCTAAACTAGTCAATGATGAGTGGCATCCTTGGAGCACGAAAGTGCGTTTTGAAGGGCACGTCGCATAACAAAATGTGAGTCAACAAAATCTAGAAGGCCTAGAAAATTAAATAAAATACTTAGACTTTGTTAGAAAGAGCCTAAAACTAATTATTAAAATATAAATTAGAAAACTAACAATGAGTCTAAATCTAATTTATTTGATTAAATAAGACATAAAAAAAGGGTTAAAGGAATTTAGACGTAATAAACTCTAGTAAATGGGGAATAAGAATCAAAATTATGATATATGCACATGTGTGCAAGAAAATAATAAAAAGAGTTTTTTAATTAAAAATAAATTAAAACATGAGAGAATAGGTGGTCAACATAGAGTTAGTATCTTAAGTAAATCAAGCACTAATCCTAATTAAAAGAAGACTCTTAATCAAACTCAAACTGAAATTTGTTAGGGGACACAAAATAAATGAAGGATTGGGGAACTAAGAGACAACTAAGAGGAAAAATAGGAACAATTTGGGGAAAGTGAGGGAAATTGTCTAATTATTTAAAAAAAAAAAAAAAAAAAAAAAAATTAACATGTGAAACTTGGGGAGAGTGTGACATGTGTAGTGGGTGAATAATCTTTAAGTAAAATTATTAAAATTGATTAATTGTGCATGAGAGGACAAGTGTCATTGCTAATTTTCCTATAAATGAAATGAAGAGGAAGAGAAAACTACCCTATTGTTGGATGAATGTTATGTTGCTGAAATTTTTATTGACTATTTTACTTGTGGAGAGTTGGGCTGCAAATTTGTGCAAGAGGTGGAAGCCTCTCCTTGCGAGGGCAAGTTTGTGATATTAAATTCCTGGTTTATTGTGTGTGGCCCCTTTGGGACTCAGGGGGATAAGGGGGAAGAAGAGTACCCCTAGCGTTGGCTGGGAGGTATCGGTGAAGTCATTGAATTGGTAAGCAAAAGCAAAGAGGAAGAGTACAAGCCACTGATAGAAGAACAACCTCAATTTCAGTTTCATCCTGTTGCAATATTTTATTTCCAAGTTAGTATAATTAGATAACTAACAGTGTCTTGCAGACTGTAGATTAAATGTGTATATTATCTGGTAGAATGAATTTGGAATTACCATTAATAATTAATTATAATTTCTTGATCTATTTATGTTCTCTTCTAAATCCCTGTGACATGCATTAAATCAAAGAATTGTTAGTTGGAATTTTATTTTTGTTTTTATTTAAATAAAGGTACTGAATTGTTAGTTGGAATTTTATTTTTGTTTTTATTTAAATAAAGGTACTGCGGGTTGTTCAGTAATGAATGGAAACGATAGATCCAAAATGACTGTATTTAAATTTTAAATCAAGACCAAAATTCATGTGATTTTATGCTCAAATTGTTGTATATAGTCGGCAATATAATAGACCTATATATTGGTAATATAATCTCTCTGTTTTAGAAGGAATATGACACGATTAAATTTTCCTTGTGTAAACTCGAATTTAATTTACTGGACAAAATAAACAATCTTTAGTTTTTTTTTTTTTTATGGATTAAATATTCGGGCGTTGATGTATTAATCTGTTGGGAAGAATTTTGTCTACTTATATATTAATCTGAATATCATGTATATATTTTTCAAAATATTGATTGCGAAATGAAATATAATAAGCAACTAGTTATTAAAATCTTGTGTTTCTCTTTTAGAAATGTAATTATATATATATTGTGAAGGATTGAATCAATCGTCCATTACCTGATAATATGTTCTGGAAGGAGGGTTTGAGATTGAGAGAGAAGTCATTATTTTGTTTCTACCTTTAAGGGAGTATTCTCGGAGTTGACGCACTTACCTCATGAATCTGTCTTGCCAATACTGTAAATTAAATTAAATTCTTCTTCTTTATTCTATACAATCGACTCATTCTGATTATACGATACTACTCCTCTCTCTCTATATATACATTCATTTTTGATATATTTGTAAATTAAATTGTAATACAAAGAAAGGAAAGTAAATGTTGGGATATTATCTAATAGTTTTTTTTGTAAATGATTGATGATATACAATAAGAGTTTATTGATTATATAATAGAAACAAAGGAAATGATTAATTAAGTTACGTAATTTAACATTCATGATAGGATCACCCTATAATTTCGGAAAATATAGATATCCATATAATTGCTTATCGATATAAATTATAAAGAAATAAGAACTGATATGGGTGAAGGATTTATCTTCTAGTTCGTTAATGAGCTTTATTGAAAACTTGCCAATAAAGGATTTTAGTAAAAGTTTCCTATTTTGATATTTCATCGAATTATTCAATTACTTTATTTTAAGAATCTAATTGAGTTAGTTATAATAATAATTGTCTTTTATATTTTGTCGATTGTCATTAATGTTGTACACTAAGAATTATACTAACTTCTAATTAATTTCCATGCTTCTGTCTAATTCTTTATGACGCGAGTTGTGAAATAATTAAGGATAGAGATGATGGGTTTTGCTTGAATATTGTGTTTCATCATTATTTGGAACCTTTCTATTTTAGCGTAATTGGAAACTTTAGAAATTGAACTATGACTTAAATCAGTCCTTGATGAATGAGAAAGTATATTCGTAGATATGTTATTGCACCTTTTCATACATGGATTAATCTTTTATTTTAATGGTGATTTTTTTTTGTTTTAAATTTAGACTAGAATTGGTTATGGACGCAGATACTTTCATGTTTCTCAATTGAATGCTAGTCCTGAGATCTTAAATAGTCAAAATAGATTGGATAAATCCTGGACTTGAGCGTTGATTATGTGTCTTGGAGGTCCTAACCTTGCAGGGTAGGATTGGGCAGGTAGACGATGTATACCCTTGTTTCCTTTCGTGTGATTGATGTTAGTGTTTTCCACATATTAAAATTATTGAAATGCTTTTGATAACTGCATCTTGACTATGTTGATTAATATTATCGTGATATTGATTAAGAATAGATCAATAACTATTGTTATTAGTGTATCTTAAATTATCCTTGCTTATGATATTATCATAACAGATAATTTCGTAACTTGGTATTTAAAAAAAAAAAATCTACCCTGATGTTATTCTCTAAAATTTGTGATGTGTATGGAGGGATGTTACATATGGTATTAGAGTAGGTTCCACTTTGCGACACTGAACCCGTTACGCCTTCCACTATTTTTATTTTATACTTAAATATGTATTGCTAATATAAATTGAATTTCCATGGAAGGTATCATGGTTAGAGGACACAGGATGAGTAGATGTCGGGGTGAGGGAGGAAGAGGTATGCTTCCTCCGAGTGCATCCACACCAAAAGGATATGATCCACATGGAGATGAGCAGACTATTGAGCAGGAGCAACTTGCAGTTGGTGATTTGGTAGGTATGATGAGATCCTTCCAGAGGATGTCAGAGGCATTGATTAACCGCCTTGACTGAGATGAGGGAAGAGAGTTTGTGCCCAATGAGGGTTCAAAAATCCCTCTTGTGCTTAGTAGTAATGCACACAAAGAACTCAAGAAAGTGAAATTTCTCAAGCTATGGGGTGCCACAGATGGCTTAGCCATCGAGGAATGGTTGGAGAACATGGAAATGTGGTTCACACTACATGATTACACCTCCAACATGAAGGTCCACATGGCAATATTTCAATTGAAAGGGGGTGCACTTCTTTGGTGGAAGACACTCTTACCTCAACTAAACATGGTCGTTGAAGACATGTCATGGGAATTGTTCAAGGAAGGATTATGGGAGAGGTACTTGTCTGATGAATTCATTGAGCTTCATCTTAATGATTTCAATGCCTTACGATAGGGTAGTCGTATGGTACCAGAGTATGAGACTAGGTACATGGAGATACTTAGATATGCTCTGCATCTGAACACCGAGAAACTAAAGGTTAACAAATCTATGTTTGGCCTCAACTTCAACATTCGTGTGAAAGTGAGGATCTTTATGCCTTAGACGTTGCACGATGTAGTTCAGAAGGACCTAATTGCTGAGGAAGAGATGAAAATTGGGGGTCAGAGCAGGGATCCTTCCAGGAAGACAGGACAAGAACCACCTAGAGTGTTGCAACATCATACATGAGTTAGACAGACTTTTGGGCACCGTGATATGCCCAAAGGACCTTTATTCGCGACACCACATCGAAATAATCCTCTTCGTAGGACTCGATACAAAGAACCACAACAACAACAACAACATTGTCCTTAACAATAGCATTAGTTTAGATCAGCTCAGCAAAACAGACCAGGACCAAAGACTCCTAGGCCAATAGCTTCTACTTCTAGGACTAGGAGCACCAATACGAAGAATGGATGTTGGACATGTGGGAAGCCCCACTACCAGAGAGACTGTCCTATTAAGAAGGAAAGAGCTTCTAGATCATTAAGACCTACGAAAATTGGAGATTTTGGCAAGGCCCACAAGATACATGCAACGGTGAATAACCGCCAAGCCGAGCATTAGTCTACAATTCTCAAGACTTCATGTATGATCGCCGATCAAAAATTTAGTATTTTAATAGATCTTGAAGCTACTGAAATTTTTATATCTAGTGTTGTGCTTAAAATAATTAAGGTAAGGGAAGTCAATCAAGATGAGTTTAGATACATAGAATTCACATTGGGAGCCAAACAGAAAGTTGGAGGAAAGTTTATGGATTGTAGAATTAATTTGGGTGATTTTGTAGTGAATGTAAACCTTTATGTCATGATCTTAGGATCTTACAACATTGTAATTGTAATGGATTAATTAGAATCACATGATGCGATACTTAACTGCAAGAAGAAATGGTTAAGTTTGGTAGATGATTTGGGCTAGAGTAGAGTAATTGTAGGAGGAAACCGAGTGTGTTTGAGATTTATTTCTTCCCTACAATTATAGAAAAGTATGTAATTTATATGCTATCTTAGCGCTTAATGAAAAGGGGGACAAATAAGGATTAAAAAATCTTCCTGTAGTATCGAATTTTTCCGATGTATTTCCAGAGGAACTACCAGGTTTACCGCCAAAAAGAAAATTATAGTTTACAATATATTTGAAACCTAGAACATAACTGCTTTCTAGGATGCCATATCAGATGTCAACACCTAAATTTCAAGAATTGAAAATGAAATTGAAGGATCTTTTAGACTCGGGACTTATACGTTCAAGTGTGTCGCCATGGGGTGCACTAGTGATTTTTGTTAGAAAGAAGGATGGATCATGGAGGCTTTGCATTGATTATCATCAACTAAACAAAGCCATGATCAAGAACCAATATTCATTTCCAAGGATTGATGATTTCTTTGATCAGATGAAAGGAGAAACTGTGTTTTAAAATATCCACTTGAGATCGAGATATCATTAGTTGAGAATAAAAGAGGAAGATATCTCTAAGACCACATTTAAAACAAGATTCATACACTACGAGTTTATTGTTTTACCATTTGGATTGATGAATGCCTCGGGCATATTCATGAGTTTGATGAATGGGGTATTCCATGAATACTTGGACAAGTTCTTAAAAGTATTTATCGATGACATATTAATTTATTCTCGAAGGAAAGAAGAGTACAAATAACACTTGAGGTTAGTTTTATAGTGTCTAAGAGAAAACAAGTTGTACATGAAACTGTCGAAGTGTTATTTTTACCAGACGAAGATTCATTATTTGTGACATATTATATCTGGAGAAGGTATTGTTGTGGATCCAACAAAGGTGGAGGCTATTATGGAATGGCCAGCATCGAAAAAATTATAATAAGTACGTAGTTTTATGGGTTTAGTAGGTTATTATCGACGCTTTGTTGAAGTTTTTTCAAAGATAACAAATCCAATCACGAAATTGCAGAAGAAAAATAAGAAATTCGTATGGTCAGATACATGCACGTAAGCATTTCAAAATCTTAAGGAGTTGTTAACAACAACACCGATACTAAAGGTCCCTGATATGGACAATGAATTCTTGATATACACAGACACATCCAAGGAAGGTTTAGGTGGAATTTTGATGCAAGAAAATCGAGTGATTGCTTACATTTCAAGGAAATTAATAAGGAATGAAGAGAGTTACACAACACACAATTTGGAGTTACTAGCGATTGTTTATGCCTTGCGAGCTTGGAGACATTATCTTATTGGAAGGAAATTCGAACTAAAAACTGATCACATTGGATTACAACATATTTTTACTCAAAGTGACTTGAACGTGTGACAAAGGCATTGGTCATAGTTGTTAAGCGAGTATAATTTTGAAATCACTTATATTAAAGGAATGGTGAATAGAGTAGCAGATGCATTGAGTTGGAGACCACACATATTCTAAGTAATACCTCTTAAGACGAATCTTTGAGAAAACATTATATCATTATAGATTGACGGTGACTAGTACAAGGAAGTTAAGGACAATATCGGAACAATACTATGATGTTACCGAGGTATGAAGGTTATTCATGTGACATCGACAGATTGTTGAGGTATAATGGCATAACTTATGTACTGCCTAATAACGAATTAAGAAATTTTATTTTGAAAAAATCTCATCGAGCATTGTACATGGGTAATCCTGGAGCCACGAAGATGAAGGAAGACCTTAAGCCTTTATTCTTCTGGAAATGAATGAAGGCTGACATAGTTAATTTTGTGGTGAGATGTCTTGAATGTCAACAAGTGAAGGATGAACATAGACATCCAAAAAGATTGTTATAGCCACACACGATTCCTAAATCAAAATGGGAAGTCATTTCAATGGATTTTGTTGTTGGATTTCCACTGACGACAAGGAGACACGACTCTATTTTTTTGGTCGTTGACAGTCTGATGACGAATGCACACTTTATTACAGTTCTTATGATGTATCAGGTGCTAGAAATAGCTAAAGTTTTTGTTAGTGAGATTGTGCGGGTGCACGGTGTACCAAGAAGGATCATATCCCATCGAGGATCGATATTCACTAGACGATTTTGGACTAGTTTCCAAGAGGCATTGGGAACAAAACTGAATTTTAGTACAACATATCACCTCAAAATAGATGGAAAAAATGAAATGATGAATTAGATTTTAGAGGATATGTTGCGTATGTATGTAGTGGATCAACATAAATGTTGGGAATAATTCTTACCATTAGTATAATTTGCATACAACAACAGTTATCAAAGTTTGATAAATATGGCACCTTTTAAGTTTCTTTATGGATAACCATGTTGGATACCTCTGAGTTGGGATCAACTAGAGGATAGAGTTATGGTAGGACCAACAATGATTCTAGAAATGGAAGAGTAGATGTGAACTATAAGACAGAGGATTAACGAAGCACAAGATTGGAAGAATATTTATTCTAATGCATATCGTATTGACCATAGTTATGAGGTTGGTGACAAAATTTTCTTGTGGGTGAAGCCACATAAGAGTTCAATCAAGTTTGGAAAGGGTGCTAAACTCTCTCCTAGGTTTGTGGGATATTTCAAAGTTGTAGAAAGGAAAGGACCAGTGGCTTACTAACTGGCCTTGCCTGATTCTTTGAGGCATATGCATGACGTATTTCATGTATCTTTTTTGTGACATTATATTTAATATCCATCACATGTTATTGACTTGAGTTCTTTGCAAGTGTCGGATGAGGGTGCTCCCATGGCGGAGCCAATCTGCATAGCGGACCATTGCACTCAACAACTACGATGTTGAATAGTCGATTAGTTTAAGGTCCAGTGGGATAATTATAGTCCACACTTTGCTACATGGGAGGACGCATATGAGATACGTCAAAAGTTTCCTTATTTGTTTGATAGATTGGATATATAGATTTGTTTCAGATACATTTATTTCTTCCATTATTAGTTTGTTCAAACTTCGAGATGAAGTTTAAAACAAGAGGGGGTGTATGTAACATCTAGTTCCACTGATCACATTTTATATTGGCTTATTCTTTGAGGTCACTTGTGAGAAGGTGATCCGGTTATGATACATTGTGATTATGCTTTGATTATGAGTTATATTGTGATGTCATTGTGATTTATATGTTAAATTTTAGATGTATATATTGAGAGGTATTATGATGATTTCTCCCGAGTGTGTAGGATACATGACAAGTTGAGGATGTTGATGGAATCAACAAACTTTCTTGGACTTCGTATTGATTCAAGGAGTGGACATGTATTTTGGTTTGAATATTGGTATCCACGCATGAGTTATATGATGATTTCAGTATGGATGTTATGCATATGAATTATTGAAATTGTTCTTGTCAGTGGATACAAGCATGGTGACACTTGCTAATCCGACTCACATATGGAGTAAAGGGGTCATACATAGAAACCAAACAAATGAGGGAGAGGTGTGGCAGTGTCCCTGTCACAGCCTACTAGCACTCTCGCCGTGAATTGAACTGAAGATTAACGATTACCTAGTTCGAGAGGTTCACGATGTCGTGAGGGAAGACTGAGAGAATTGTTCACGAAGAATTCTAAAGGGCACGCAATAAGGCGTAATCCTTATTCCTTAAAAAATCCCTTAGTCTCTCACAAGTTCGACCAGTGGAGTGTTGACCCCAAATGTCTAACAAAATTCTAAACTAGTCAATGGTGAGTCACACCCTTGGAGCACGGACGTGCATCTTGAAGGGCACGTTGCATAACAAAATGTGAGTCAACAAAATCTAGATGGCCTAGAAAATTAAAATAAAATAGTTAGACTTTGTTAGAAAGAGCCTACAATTAATTATTAAAATATAAATTAGAAAACTAACAATGAGTCTAAGTCTAAGTTATTTAACTAAATAAAACATAAAAAAAAAGGGTTAAAGGAATTTAGACTTAATAAACTCTAGTAAATGCGGAATAAGAATCAAAATTGTGATATATACACATGTGTGCATGAAAATACTAAAAAGGTATTTTTAATTAAAAAGAAATTAAAACATGAGAGAATAGGTGGTCAGCATAGAGTTAGTATCTTAAGCAAATCAAGCACTAATCCTAATTAAAAGAAGAATCATAATCAAACTTAAACTGATATTTGTTAGGGGACACAAAATAAATGAGGGATTGAAGAACTAAGAGACAACTAAGAGGAAAAATATGAACAATTTGGGGAAAGTGAGGGAAATTGTCTAATTAATTAAAATAAAATGAGAATTAACATGTGCAACTAGAGGAGAGTGTGACATGCATAGTGGGTGAATAAGCCTTAACTAAATTATTAAAAATTTATTAATTTTGCATAAGAGGACAAGTGTCATTTCTAATTTTCCTATAAATGAAATGAAGGGGAAGAGAGAACTACCATATTGTTGGATGAATGTTATGCTGCTAAAAATTTTATTGACTAGTTTACTTGTGGAGAGTTGGGTTGCAAACTTGTGCAAGAGGTGGAAGCCTATTCTTGCGAGGGCAAGTTTGTGCTACTGAATTTCTGGTTTAATGTGTGTGGCCCCTTTGTGCCTGCGGGGCTAAGGGGGAAGAAGAGTACCCCTAGCATTGGCTGGAAGGTACCATTGAAGTCATTGAATTGACAAATAAAAGTAAGGAAGAAGCACTCAAGCCACCGATAGAAGAACAACCTCAATTTTAGTTTCATCCTGTTATGATATTTTATTTTCAAGTTATTAGTAATCTCTTTTGCAAATTGTAGATTAAATGTGTATATTGATCCGGTAGAAGGTTGTTTAGTAATGAATGGAAACGATAGATCCAAAATAATTGTATTTCAATTTTAACTCAAGACCGAAATTCGTGTGATTTTATGCTCGGACTGTTGTATATAGTCGGTAATATATCATACATGTATATTGGATAATCTCTATGTTTTAGAAGGAATATGAAATGATTAAATGTTCCTTGTGTAAACTCGAATTTAATTTATTGGACGAAATAAAAAATCTTTAGTTTTTAATTTTATTTTATATGGAGTAAATCTTCAGGCGTTGATATATTAATCTGTTGGGAAGAATGTTGTCTAGTTATATTTAATGTGCATATCATGTATATATTTTTCAAAATATTGATTGTGAAATGAAATATAATAAGCAGTTGGTTATTAAAATCTTGTGTTTCTCTTTTAGAAATATAATTATATATATTGTGAAGGATTAAATCAATCCTCCATTACCTGATAATATGTTCTGGAAGGAGGGTTTGAGATTTAGAGAGAAGTCATTATTTGTTTTCTACCTTTCAGTGAGTATCCTTGGAGATAATACACTTAACTCATGAATCTGTCTTGCGAATATTGTCTATTATGTGACTAGATTTTTCATTAGAATAGTGACCTAGGAATTCACTCTTCCTAACCAATTGTACAATTAGATTAAATTTCTCCTTTGATTCCTTCTCCTTCATCATTCTATTGTTAGATAATAGAGGAATTGCATCCAATGCAATTCCCTCACAATATCAACATTATTGCATTACTTTGTTGACTAGTAGATGCAACAATCGTTCACTAAGATTAACTGGTAGAATATCATTCCTTAGAACCTATTAGAGGTAGATGAGTATCTGTAAGATTTGATTTTCCAACGATTATGGAAATTTCACTTCAGATGGCCCTTACCGCAACAGTGGTTCCATTTGAGAAATATGAGGATTAGATTGAGATTAAATTGATATCATAACCAATTAAATGAATACTACTCGCTTCTAGTAGTCGTTATGATTGGTGGGTAGATAAAGCATGAGAGTGACTCATGGCGTATAACAATGCTAATGCGCGGGCTCTCCCTTTGCCAGTTAATACGATCGACACTTGGTATGGGCTGAGCATAAATCGTTGTTCTTTGGCACACTCGATTTTGGGGTAGTGACATTCGGATGGTAACTCTGAAGGTTATTCGATATTAAATTCTATCTGCTTCATATCAAATAGTTAATTTAAGTACTCTGGGTAATTTTAGACTTACTTGAACCTTGTAGTGTAGACTACATGTCCGTACTCATCTTCTCCATCCTACCTTTACTAAGAGTAATAATTCTTCTTTATTCTATACGATCGACTCATTCTGGTTATACGATACTCCTCCTATATATATATACATTGATTTATGATATACTTGTAAATTAAATTGCAATTCCAAAGAAAGGAAAGTAAATGTTTGGATATTATATAATTATTATTATTTTTTTTAAATGATTGATGATATACAATAAGAGTTTGTTGGTTATTTTTTTTTTTATATGTGACCAGAGGACAAGTTAAGTTCACAGGTATTGAATTTTTACATGGCGAACCAGGCGTCCAGGGACCTGCCGGATGGTCCCTCAGAGATCACTTAGTCCTTCAGAGTTCCTCTCTCATTCCTGCTCCATAGCCTCCTGTCGGAATCCGGTTTACCTCTCCTGAGTTTTTTCAGCCTTCCCGTATTCCCCTCCTGCGTTCAGTCACCTCGCTTTCCTGAGATAGCTGTGCACTTTGTCTGTATAGTCTTTTGCTTACCTGTGATAGTTGTACACTTTGTCTGTATAGTCTTTTTCTGATATTGAAACGCATTTTCTCTTGTCTTCTAGTTCCAATAGGGACTGGTCCTTTTCATCATTTCTTTGAACCGTGCTTTACAGACTTTCTTCTACAGCAACCTCTCATCGAACCTCCCCTCTTTCCCGCTCTGGTCCAAAACACGGCTTTTCAGTGGACCTGCAGCGGTCCCTAGCCCTTATTCTAATGGACTCTCTGACCAATGCTCTCATGCACCCATCTGACGAACTCATCTGGAAATAGGTGGGTTTTTTCGACCAAGTTGACTCTCTGGAAAAGAGGTTACCGCCGCTCTCCTCCAATCTCTTCCCAAACTGTCCAGTTGTGCAAGACACCCATCCACTGAATTCTGCCCCTCTCCTGAGATCCTCTCATCCTGCTTCCGATAGGCTCCTTCAAAACTGCCCAAACAGACCTTCATCTTCAACTGTTCATAGAGGCCCTTCAGTCCCCCACCGAGTGGTCTCCAGTAGTCGCAAGGTGTGGAAATCAAACAAGAATACCAAAAGGATGGTTTTGGGCGATGAAGTGGACCTAAAAGACCTCTGCAAGATGTCTCTCAATGCCCTGGTTGGCCATATTTCATACAAAAGTATGAGCCCACAACCTCTAGAAGACTGGATAAAATCTCAGTGGTATCCGATCTTGGGTTACTATCCTGAAATCTTGCACCTAAAAAAGGGTTGGCTAGGCTTCCTCTGCAGATCTCCTGAAGATGCCTCTCGGCTTCTATCCTCATTTTGGATCATTGGGGGAAGCAGCCTCATGCTTAAGCGCTGGCGACTGGCCTTTAACCCAGACACAGATTACTTCCATCTCAGACACCTTTGGGTGTTGCTCCCGGGTCTTCCACTCCACTTATGGAACAGTGAAGCCATCAGAGCGATTGGTGACTTGTTGGGCAAGTTCATTGCCTTCGACCCTCTGTCCCTCACTGGCCCTTCGAGGAAGATGGGCAGGGTATTGGTGGAGATGGATATTTCAGCTGGACTGCCAGAAAATCTGGAGATCGATTGGAGAGGACGCAAGATGCTACAGACACTCGACTACCTCAGTCTACCTTTCAGATGAAACCTATGTCGAGAAACTGGACATCTACGCCGCACTTTCCCTGGTAAGTCCTGGACCAAACCCACTAAGGAAGACGACCTGCATCTTAATCCCCCTGATTACATGGATGTTGATCCTTCACTTGAGTCTTTTCACTCGCTCCCTGACCAACCCTCCCCTCCCCCACCTAGACAGCCAGAGCCTCTGACAACCAAACTTTTCCATCATTGCCCCTCTCTCTTTAACTCCCTTACTGCTGCCGAAAAGATTACTATCAACCGCTCATCGTCGCTTTCATCCCCCCTATCTACTTCCCTCTCTCCCGAAGATGTGTCGATCCAACCTTCCCCCCCTGCGCAGACTCCTATCTACAACTCCCTACAAATGACTATCGATACTACTCGACCCCTTATCACCTCTCCCCCCACACTTCCCCTGACCTCCCAACTGCCCAGTCAGCACAACTCACCTTCCCCTTCGCACCCTCTCCCTCCGTCCTTATCGGCTTGCCACCTTAGTGCTCCCTCCCTTACCGCCATCTCTACAGCTTCGCCCTCATTTCTCCCTAGCATGGGCCAGCCTATCGATAGTGAGGACACTCTGTTGCCTGATATGAGTTCCTCGACCCCTCCATCCTTTAATCTGGACTCTGCTACTATGTTACCTATTTACCGTGGCATTGAACTCATCACACAATCCTCGGATGTTGGCACTTCATCTACCTTACTTACTAACAATGACCAAAAATATTTTACATGGTCACGAGGTCTGGGTGCTGAGCTCTCTCCACTACAAACACGGAGCTCCAGAAAGAAGAAGGGGACTCTTATTTCTCAACAAGCTACTCCGATCAAACCTGCACTTGATGGAAAGGCCCTTAGAGCATTGAAGGCCATTGCTCGTTCTAAATAATGATTGTGCTCTCTTTAAACATACGAGGAATCGGAGGCATCCTCAAATCTGCATCCTTCCGTAATCTTCTCGAGCACACCAATCCGGACGTCATTTTTCTACAGGAGACCCTCTCTTCTGAGCAAAAGTCCAGAGATTTCTTGCACTCTTTCCGCTCTTCTTGGGTCTCTGTGGCTGTTAGCGCCTTGGGAAAATCGGGTGGCCTGTTAGTGGCTTGGGACCCAGGTATCCTTGACTTGACTCCCTACCTGACTTGCGGTGGCTTATTGCTGGTGGGTAGCTTCTTAACTACCAACCAAGACCTGGCGTTTTTAAATGTATATGGTCCCTGCCAGGATAAACTACTTTTCTGGACTCTTCTTGCAAACAGTGGGATTCTGTCCATCCCCAACCTCATCCTGGGAGGTGACTTAAACATCACTCTCTCAGCTGATGAACACTAGGGCGGACTCTCCTTGCCTGGACCAAGCTCAGCTTTTTTCAGAGACCTTTTCCTTACCAATAACCTCATAGATATCTTGCCTTCCAGACTTATCCCCACTTGGCGTAACGGGAGATCTAGAAACGAAGCTATTGCTAGAAGACTTGATCTCTTTTTAATCTCAGATAGTTACATGTCCTCCACAGCCTCCCCAACCTCCTGGGTGGCGCTTCCCTACTTTTCAGACCATGCGCCCATTCTACTAAAGCTGAATTTTTTCCTCCATCATAAATCCTACCCTTACAAATTCAATCACCACTAGTTTACATCTGTTGATTATACCGATCTTGTGCACTCTGTCTGGACAGACCCGTCATTTCAATGTGAAACAAATCCCCAACTGAGAATTGTATGGAAGCTAAAGGTACTTAAAGCGCACTCTAAATCCTGGAGTAATCGTAAAAAGGAGTCGGAGGCGACACTACTAATCAACCCAGAGTCTGAGATTAACAACCTCATTCTACTCTCGTCCTCTGCCACCCTGTCATTAGAGGACTCCGATACATTAAAGAGGCTTGAGAGGAACAGAGCACACATTCTGCATGAAGAGGAAATGAGATGGAGGCTCCGAAGCCGAGCAACCTGGCTCAAGTGGGGGGATTCCAATACTAAATATTTCCACAGTTTAGCAAACCACAACAGGAACAAAAAATAGATTTGGTCAATCCAGAGTGATCGTTGCGAGACTCTCCGTGAACAAGATGCAATCAAAGTGGAGGTTGTCTCCTTTTTTGGTAAGCTATTCAAAGCCAACGAAAGTCATTTCCATCTTCAAAAAGTGACCACTGGTAGTCTCTTTTCGAATTTGGTATCGGCTACTGAAGCGTCCGATCTATACAAACCTGTTACATTGCCGGAGATCAAAGAGATTTTATTTCATTTCAAAAAAGAGAGAAGTCCAGGGCCCGACGGCTGGACTGCAGAATTCTTCTCATTCTTCTTCGATCTCGTTGGGTCGGATCTCCTACAGATGGTGGAGGACACCCGCATCAAAGGTAAGGTACAAAAAAGTCTCAACTCCACCTTCTTGGTATTGATCCCGAAGGAAAACCAACCTGACTCCTTCACTGACTTCAGACCTATATCCCTATGCAACCTTATTTACAAGATTGTTTCAAAAGTTATTTCAAACCGAATGAAGCCGATTCTGGAAAGGAGTCTATCGGCTGAGCAGCTCAATTTCCTAAAAGGGAGAAGAATACATGATGCCATCGGGGCTGCCCACGAAAGCATCCACTCCATAAAACAGAAAAATCTGAAGGCGTTGATTTTGAAAATTGACCTCAAAAAGGCTTTTGACAGCATCGATTGGGCTTTCCTGAGACTTATCCTTCACTCGGTGGGTTTTGGCATCAAGTTCACAGACTGGATTATGTCTTGCGTCACTAGTGCTAGCTTTGCAGTGCTGATTAATGGGGAGGCTACAAACTTATTCAAAAGCGAACGAGGGCTCTGTCAGGGATGCCCTCTCTCTCCTTACATCTTCATTCTTCTCATGGACAGCCTTAGTCTTCTCCTTGCAAAATCCACCTCCGAACACCGAATATCGGGTATAAAGGTATCAAGGTTCATCAAGATGGTACATCTCATGTTTGTGGATGACATTCTCATAATGTCAAAAGTTGATCTTCCGGAGTGGTTGGTGATCTTGGAGGTACTTCAACTTTTCTGCTCAGCCTCGGGTCTGTCCATTAACCCCATTAAATCCACTATACACTACTGGGGTTTATCATAAGCCGAGATTATACTACTCAAAAACTCCATCCCTTTCTCATTTATTGATTTGAAGGATGGCTTCATTTACCTGGGATTTAGGCTGAAACCGGGAGTCTCTTCCTCTGCTGATTGGTACTAGTTAGTTTCTTTATTTGAGAGGAGAATTGGCTTTTGGTGCAATAAGTGGATGTCCTTGGGTGGACGTCTCATTCTTGTCAAATCGGTTCTTGAAGGCCTTGCTGTCTACTGGATGACCCTCGCCCGAATCCCTAACAAGATCATCATTTTGCTTCGTAGACTCTCCTTTAATTTTCTGTGGAACGACCTCGCCAGAAAATGCCAGTTTCACCTATGCAGCTAGCAGTCACTGGTTAGGCCCCGAAAGGCAGGGGGCTGGGGACTCAAAAATCTCACCATCTTCAACACAACACTCTTAGAATGTTCCTTCTGGAGAGCTGTCACTCATGACAGCATCTGGCATCGAGTCATTATGGACAAGTATCTTGGTGCCCTTCCTCTTCTCCCTTGGCTTTGGATGACTACTCTTGAACAGGGACGGGCTTCACCCTTCTGGAAGGGTCTGCTCTCCGCCTCGCCGGTGATTCTACATTGGCTTCGGTGGAAGCCCGGATCGGGTACAGAGATTTCCCTTGGTAGGGAAAAAATCCTTAGATTGGATAATCTCTCGATCCTCTCGTCCCATCTCAGTTCTCTGCTTTCTTCTCAAAGGTTCGATTTCCTGGCTCAGATGAGAGGGGCTTCTTGCACCCTCCACCTCCCTCACCAATGGCTACATAGCAGCTCGCTTCAGCTTCAGGGTCCCATGGCATTGGAATGGGATGCTTTTACCACAACACTGAAATCGGTGGGTATCTCTCTCCGGAACTCGCGTGACACTCTCTTGTGGGTCGGAGGTGATGGCTCGGGCATCCTTACAGTAAAAAACACCTATGTGGCCCTCCTCCATTCACATCCCATTGTTTCTGATTCTTCGTGGCATCACTAGATCTGGAAATGGCATATTCCTCTCAAGCTCCAACTTTTCTTCTGGCTTTGTGTGAAGGACAGGGCGCTCACTTGGGAGGCCCTTCGTAGGCGCGGCTGGCAGGGTCCCGGGATTTATCCCCTCTGTAATCAAGCTAATGAAGATATACACCATCTTATGATTCACTGTACTTTCACTTCACACATCTGGAACCTCTTATCCCTGCATTACTCTCTTCCGTTGGCCTGGAATGGCGTCACCATTTCCGATTGCCTCTCATCTTGGTTATCGGATAGATTGGCTCCTCATCCATTGGTTGCACACGTTTGCTGGCAGACCTGGATTGAGCGGAACCATGTGATTTTTTAGGGTCGGCCCCCCTCCTGTCAAGTGGTCCTTCACAGAGTTTTATCATCCTTCATTTGGCAACCGACCACTGTAAAGATCTTCCAATTTAAAGCATGTGAATACTCGCTGATGGTTGGTGGTACTCTAGTTTGTTTTGATGGCGCAGCTCTACCTAACGGTCTTTGTTGTGGGGCTGGTGGAACGTTCAAGTCACATTCGTCCCGAATCACATAATGGTTTTTAAACTGTGGTGCGGGATCAAATACCAAAGCTGAGCTCATGGGCCTGTGGGCATCTCTCTCCCTTGCCTCATGTTGTTCTTTAAATCACCTATTGGTTCTAGGAGACTCTAGAGTTATAATTGATTGGATCAACCAAAAATGCCAGCTTCATTCTATACACATTGAGGGATGGAAACAACAAACTAAGGAGCTGGCCAATTCCTTCACCGACGTTCACTTCCAGCATTTTCCCAGATATCATAATTCAGAGGCGGACGCTTTATCCAAAAGGGAACTAACTGAAGTGGCTGGGCATCTCTCGGTTTATCATTGCGACAATGGAATTGAGAGCTCTATCACCACTTTCAATCTTTTTGAATCATAGCTACCCTTTTTGCAGTTCTTATTTGTGAGCTATAAATGACTGTTTATTTTTACATTCAAGCTTTCTACCCTCGCTAGAGCGGGCATAGTCACGAATGCTCTTCCAGTTTGCAGTCGCACCGGATATTTGTAACAGTCTGTCTTAAGACCAGCACTGTTCACGACTATCAACAGCAGGTTATTCGCATTGTAAAAGAATTTATACATTATATAAATTTGAGTAAATTTTCTTCTTGAAAAAAAAAGGATTATATAATTAAAAACAAAGGAAATGATTAATTAAGTTAGGTAATTTCAAATTCATGATAGGATCACCCCATGATTTCGGAAATTATAGATATCCATATAATTTCTTATGGATATAAATTAGAACGAAATAAGAATTGGTATGGGTGAAGGATTTATCTTCTAGTTCATTAATGAGCCTGCTAATAAAGGATTTTAGTAAAGGTTTCCTATTTTGATATTTTGTGGAATTATTCAATTACTTTATTTTAAGAATCTAATTGAGTTATTTATAATAACAATTGTATTTTATATTTTTTTTCGATTGTCATTAATGTTGTACACTAAGAATTATACTAAATTCTAATCAATTTTTGTGCTTTGGCTTAATTCTTTATGACGCAAGTTGCAAAATGATTAAGGATAGAGATGATGAGTGTCTCTTGAATACCGTGTTACATCATTATTTGGAACCTTTATATTTTAGTGTAATTGAAAACTTTAGAAATTGAACAATGAATTAAATCAGTCATTGATGAGAAAGTATATTCGTAGATATGTTATTTGCACTTTTGCATAGATGGATTATTCTTTTATTTTAATGGTGAATTTTTTTTGTCTTAAATTTAGACTAGAATTGGTTATGGGCATATATACCTTCATGTTCCTCGGAACGATTACCAATCCTGAGATCTTAAATGGTCAAATAGATTGGATGAATCCTGGACTTTAGTGTTGATTATGTGTTGTGGAGGTCCTAACCTTGCAGGGTAGGATTGGGCAGGTAGATGATGTATACACTTGTTTCCTTTCGTGTGATTGATGTTAGTGTTTTCTACATATTAGAATTATTGAAATGCTTTTGATAATTTTATCTTGACCTTGTTGATTAATATTATTGTGATATTGATTAGGATTCATAGGAATGATTTTAGGGGATAAATTTCGCTCATGGGCTAATTTATTTTACCTTAAAAGTCGCCAAAATTTTATACAAACTATATACAATCCTTAGCAATTTGAATATTTTTACAAAAATATCGCCAAACCTTTATATTTGGCCACATGAAGGATTAATAAGATTCGCTAAGGTTTCTACATTTAAAAATAAAATTCCATCCTTAAAATCATCCATGATTAGGAATATATCAATAACTGTTGTTATTGGTGTATCTTAAATTGTCCTTTCTTATGATATTGTCATAACATATAGTTTCGTAACTTGGTATTTAAAAAAAAAAATTCACTACCTTGATGTTATTCGCTTACATTTGTGATGTGTATGGAGGGAGGTTACACAATCTCCTCATCCTCGTTAAATCCAGTGTTATCATAAAAATATGTTGGGTTTAAAATTTTCCCAATAGTATGTAAGTGTGAATGCAAATGATTATCCAAACACTCGTCAATAATATCCCAAATAGGCATATATTTGGCATCCTAAACCTTATATATATATTTTGATGGCCTCCTTGGTGAGATTCATCTCCTCATAATTGTAACCCATCACAGTTTTGTCACCATTAATCATCCTGAAAGATCATCATTAAAGTCAATTGTCAAACATTCAAATTTTAATATAAATGAAATTTGAAAATGAAATGAATTTGAAATTAGACATTATACATTGTAAGAACCATTGGTATAACCTTACAACCAATTGAAATATTAGTTCAAGACTTGAGTACATTTAGCGAATCTCTTGATTGTTTTTGCAAATCTATGAAATAATTTCTTGTAGACCTCACATGGGTGTGTGCATGCTCTACAATGGTGTAGGCCATGCACATCTCTAAGGATGCACATAGGAAACCCATGTGGAACAAATAGAGCAATTATATTTCCATTTAACAACCTACATGTATTTCCTATAGAAAACCATCTACTTGGAACGTGCACTAAAATCCAGTTTTGAAGGGGATTTCCAAGGGATTTCCTCCAAGTTTTTTTATATTATCTTAGAGTATTGATAGGTACAATATGATATTCACATTTCCTCATATAAGAAGTGGTTATGGTATTTGTTGTTAAGTCTACATTTATCATTTAAGTTTGAGAAGTTTCATTAGTTCAAGCCTATGGATTTCCACTTATTTTGAACATGGTTGTCCTTCCTAATAGAAAAAAATATTTGTTTCATTGATAGAAAAATGTATTTTAAAGAAAGATTACGTGTCAAGTTTTCCCTCACTTTAAGGAATTGCATGCTTGTATATAATTTGAAACTAGACACTAGTACATTGGGCCCATTTTCTAACGATTTACCGATGACTGTGTAAATGTGTTGAACCTGCACAAAATAGATCTAGCTAAACAATAATACACACATTTGCAGAGAGAATTTGAGAAAGAAGAAGAAGGAGAGAAATAATGAAAGAATTCTCATTAGCCATTTTCCACACTCAAAGAGTGAATAATTTACAATAGATATAGGATACATGAGTAACTAATGAGCCATAGTGGTGCTCTAGAGTAATATGGACACACACCAACAGTTACGGGAGTAAACTGCCACCTAGTCTAGTCTCTCAAGCAGTTACGAGAGTAAACTGCCAACTAGTCTAGTCTCTTAAGCAATTACGGGAGTGAACTGCCACCTAGTTTGAGTTAACTAGTCTATCAGTCTTCAATTAACTGACTGAAGCAGAGTGAAGTGAGGAGGAGATCAAGGAATCAATGGTAATGCGCCAATCTGGTGATGATCCCAAGGAAAGTGCGCATTATCATGGTAATTATCCCAATGTTGCATGGTGACAAAACCAATGCAACATCTAAACTCAACTCAACTAGTCAAACTAAAGTGTCAACTGAAAGAGAATATTCTCCAGGTGGAATATTCTCCCCTAAAATATAGGAGACTGGATAATGACTAAT